>JAUKPP010062494.1:3789-16478 GCA_032273245.1 Phyllaplysia taylori
CCCCCCCCCCCCCCCCCCCCCCCCCCCCCCCCCCCCCCCCCCCCCCCCCCCCAGTGTTGATGTCAGTTGCTTCTCATACGCAGCTTTGTACATGTAATACCAGTATGTAATCATTTGTAAGATGTAAACAGTAGTAAAGGTAACAATACTCAACCAGAAAGCATGATGTTTTTATGGGAAACAAATTTTCAACAGGACTCCTGTCTTCATCAGGTTAGTGTAAAATATGCAAATGTGAACAAAACAGAAAACAGGAAGACGATGCACTAAATGGAAACAAAACAAAAAAAGGAAATTACCAATGAAAAATGAGAATGCGATGATATTGTTTGCATGTGTTTTTCACACTTCATTATATTTTCTCATATATTTCATCTGTAATTTCCATTCTTTCTTTGATTCCATGCGGTGCATCGTCTTCCTGTTTTCTACGTTTCTGTTTAGTTCACATTTGTATATTTTTCACTAGCCTAATGAAGACAGGGGTCCTGTTGAAAATTTGTTTCCTATAAATCTACGATATGCCATGAATCATGTTTTCTGGTTGAGTATTGTTACCTTTACTATTGTTTGTATTTCCAAGGGCATTGTATACTCTGTCAAATCCTTTGGGATCCCAGATTGCAATCTGTTGGAGAGCCACTTTCGTACTTGTCTGTTTATGATTTGTAAGACATACTCTTCCACTTTGTATTTTAGAGCTGCACCCAGTTGCAAAATGTGCAATCTAGTCATAGATTTTTCTGATATTGTGTCAGAACATACTGAATAAGGGTAAAAGATAGTCTGCATCGTTCCCTTCATGAGAGTAGCAGTCTCTGAAGAAAAACCACAGTAAGTAAATGAAATTATGGACGACCTGATCATAATGACCATGACATTTGGAAAAATACTCATCATATTCTATATATACGATCAGACTTCATCATTCAGTCTCAATAATTTTTCTTTTCTAGTTTCTTAAGTTCACCCCTTTATTTGTATATCATCATAGAGATGTATGGTTTGGTTTCCTCTATGGTGTATCATTTGTGCTGTGAAGATGTTCCTGAACGTAAGATCGGAGAAATCGCAATCAATGTGATCGAGCACTGTTGGACGAGGAAATGCGTTGTTTAAGAGAAAACCAGATAAATAAGTGCATAATGGTCTATGTCTATTTGTGACATTCAAAGAGTCAATAGAAACTTATTTTCAGTGGGAGCTGGACCATGTGTTCTCTACTAAGAGCTATAAAACAGCAGACCCAGCATATCTTGACGTCTGTTAAATCCACATTGGACTTATGTCGACACGATTTGGAATTCCCAACTCTTTCTTTATTTAATACATCGACATCCCTTAAGTCGATTTTCTCTTTACTTGACATGATTTAAATAGTCCCAGTAATATTGACTTATGTGGGGTCTACGGTAACTTCGAACATGAGACTAATTAAAACTACCAAAAATAACAAAATCTCAAAGTTACTCTGTGAAGAATGGGTTTGCGCCGTTACAAAAATTGAATAATATATATAAAACCCAAATCCAAAATGATAACTTCCATACTTCCATAGATAAAGTAGACTCGAAAAAGTTTGAAAGCCTAAATTTGTTTAACAGACCATTGGTAAGTTCAAAGTCTGGTTTAGGTTTAGTATTCTTTTAAATGGTCCAGTCCTATGCTCAGTATTTATGCTAGAAAAACCAGGGGTTATTTTATTGCCATGCAATTAGGCAGCAGTTCTGCTCCCTTTTTGTGGGAAATCCTGCTGGGTTTTTTATTTCTATTTGATTATGGGACAGCTCTAGTGGTTGAGGTAAACCGATAATTTATTCAGATTTCACCCACCTCTTCTCCAATGTACACGATACACCTGAGTTAAAACTAATTTTAGGAATCATTCATCCCATGTTAATACTAGCGCTGTGGTGTAATGGTTAGGCTCTTCGCCTGTCATGCGGGAGACCCCAGTTTGATCCCCGAGCGCAGACAATCTGGGGGTTTTCTGCTGTTTTTTTTCTCTCGCAGCCCGGGTTGGCTCTAACAGGCAGGGTCGAAGTAGCCCATCTCTTAAATGACCTTGCAGTGTTGCAGGGGACGTAAAACTGGTAACCAAACCATCCCATAATATCAGACCCTATGTATGATGACATGTTTCCACAAAAATTTATAATTCGTTTATACATGACATGTATCAAATCCAGTGCAGTGTCCGAAGTACTATAACAAAGGCAAAGAAGGACCAGGGTTTTCATTTTCTCTTATTACAACCATGCTCTCGTCATAACTGTGCTTGTTGTATCGGAGTTCCGCTGTCATATATGTTTTTCGTGACGTTCACATCAGGGGAATATGTGATGATTTGCTTTCTCTGCCATCATGTTTGCACTGTTCTGTGATTTTACTCGATGGGCCTCTGATGACTGCGACTGCTTTAGTACCTTATACCTTGCAGCTGATTTAAGGCATACGGGGTGACACAAGACGACTGCAGATGTTTCTAACGGAATGTCTTTTTACTTTATGCACATTTGTAAATATGTTGTAAACTTATGTCATTTTTTTTCTTTATAATTTTGTTATGAATGTTATAAAATAAAAGAGATAACCCCCATGAAGTGAAATGTTTACGCTTTCTTTCTTTTTTTTTTTTAATTAGTTTTGTTTATATCCATGTGTTTGAACCCATTTCATGAACTATTCTGTAGGTTTCTGTTCAGGGTTTCATTTTGTTTGGTCACCAGTTTTACATCCATTGCAACGCTGAAGGGTTGCCAACCATTACAGGAAACCGTACCATAATTTAACATGTGGGTTTTTTACAATTTCCGGCCACTGACCTCGGTTTTACGTTAATCACTAAAAAATCTGTTAAAAGTACGGTTTTAAACCAAAACCCTAGAATACCGGCCAAAATACTTTTTTTTTTACTAGGGCCATAAAGTCCACGCAAAATATTTCAGTCTCGTTGATTTTGCCTAGCGCGTAAGAGCAGACGCGTTATTCAAGGCAGGCGTACAGTTTCATTCCTATTCCTTCATTTCATTGTTCATTGTGGGGCAGATAACAGCATATTATGAGAGGAATCGTTCACATTGTCATACAAGCACCAAAATTGGCATACATATCCATTAAGACATGCTGTTTCAAAATTGAACGTTAGCCACGCATTTTTTTTAAATGGCCGCCATTTTTCAAGATGGCCGCCATTTCCGGTATGCGATACTATATAATGTCACACAACATGATGCAGTAGAGCAAATTATATGATTTTAGTATCAAAATATATGTAATCAACCATGAAGAATCCAAATTTACACATGTTTGCATATATTGCAATTGCATTTCTTGTCTTTTTCGCAGCAGCGAAAGGAATTGGTTTTTTTTTCTAAATTTGCAATGAACTATTCATGGGTCTGAATCTAGAGATAGATACATGTATAATCTATTTCACTGCAGACGCTGTTGTTAGTTCAGAGTTAATGTCAACTCATGTATGTACTGAAAATATGTAAAGGAATGATAGGCGCACACTGTGAAGTAGTCTGGATCTGTCCCATTGGTTTGGTTTGCTTTTTGGTTTAACGTCACTTGCAACACTGTAAGGCCATTGAGGAGATGGACTACCTAACCTTGACCCTGCCTGTCAGGGCAAACCCAGGCTAGGACTAGGAGGGACACTGCGTGCCATCAGAAAAATGAGACCTTTACTGGATCAAACAATGGCGCCGCATGGGCTTCGAACTGATCCTCTGCGTGGAAGGCAAAGAGTCTCGCCATTCCACCACAGATGCTGACGATCTTTCCCTAAGTCTGTTTCTTTCTAGTGTTAGTATACAGTGGAGCACAGATACGTGGGCCTACACGGTTGTAATAAGAGAAAATGGAATCCTCCTCCCTTTGGTTTTGTTCCCAGTTTTACGTCCCCTGCAACACTGTCATTTAACGGTCATTTAAGAGACGGGTTACTTTGACCCTGCCTGTCAGGGCCAACCCAGGACGTGAGGGGAAAATGGCAGCAGGTAAAAATCAGATCGTTCCACATGACAGGCGAAGAGCCTAATCATCACACCACAGCGTTTTCTTTCTCTTTGTTAAAACACCTCAGACTTCTAACAAGACCTTGGATATAACA
Organism: Phyllaplysia taylori; assembly: GCA_032273245.1. Classification (NCBI taxonomy): domain Eukaryota; kingdom Metazoa; phylum Mollusca; class Gastropoda; order Aplysiida; family Aplysiidae; genus Phyllaplysia; species Phyllaplysia taylori. The sequence continues at coordinate 7,910 of JAUKPP010062494.1, forward strand.
AGGGCACTAGGCTGGGCCTGATGATCTCGTATTCCTACTGACACAAAAAAAAAACTTTACCCACGAAAAACGCCAGTAAAAGTTGTTAAAGTAAAGATAGAAACGCCAAATTTTGTAGAAATTATACTCTGAGACCAACCAGAAAACTTGTGAAAAGGCTACAGACAAAAATTCAAAGTATGAAGGAAATTATGTAACATTTTCCATCATGTTATTCCAGGCAAATGCATGATTGGAGGTGCAAATGAAGACTACGAGACAGTGTTGGGCAGAATGGTTTAAGTGATGAAACACACTTTAACTTTAATCTATACCGTTATGTCAATTATAATATAAATAGACTTGGGCACTGCAGTGTCTGACGAAGTGTGTGATGAGAGAAATTACCATAATTCGAAAGTCACTACCTGGGGTTGCCTTTGCATCATCGGAGCCTATTTCTACACAGAGGCGAAGATGAAAACATGCTAACGACACGGTCACCCCTGATAGTGACCAGGTTTTGGAGAGCTCTGGAAAGCTTTGTTGGAATGGACTTTAGAGTAGATCAGAATGTCCATCAAGATGGTGCTGCCTCACACACCACTAGAACTCTTCGTCAGTGGCTGATGAGGGTCCTTTCTCACCAGGGAATCATCGGTCGTGACACAATGAACCTCAGAGCCTCCCCCAGTCCTGATCTCAACCCCCTAGATAAAGGACCAAATATACATGTATGTCTGTAACTTTCAAACCATCAAGAAGTTGATAGACACTGTTACCACTGATATCACTGCTACCTTAGAACAACATGAGAATGTCGTTGAAAATTTTGTCGAGCACCTCAGAGGGCGCATTTGCCCGAAATAGGCAACAGATAGAAAATGTGACATAATTTTCTTCATACTTTGAATTTTTGCCTGTAACTTTATTACAAGTTTTCCGGCTGGTCTCAGAGTATTTCTATAAAATTTGCTTTTTCTATCTTTATCTTAAAAACTTGTACTGGCATTTTTTGTGAGTAAAGTTTTTTTTGTGTCACATGGTAGGTATGTATAATGGTGTCTTAATCCATCCCCTTAACTGAAAAAAATTAGCTGCGTTCATAGTGCTGCAAAACATTTATTTTTAAAAAACACAAAGAAGAGTAACGTTCTAATGACCCTTGACTCTAAGAAGACGAAGAAAGTAAAGGACAAAGTGGTTTTAGAGCAATAACCAACCATTCCTTGCCTGATGTGGTTTTTCGCGACAACGAAGTGCCTGCTGACACAGCACACAAAGGGCAACCCTCAGGAAAATTTAAGCCTGCTTGAGTGCTTAAGTAAAAAACAAAACATGGAGTGGCTAAAACAGCCCAGGCAAGCACCTCTATAAATAACTCACCCAAGTACTAACCATTCCTGTTGAGGATTTGCATCAGTCAAACCCTGGGATGAGAGTGAAGTTGATGGTATAACAAGTTTTGCTTACCAGTTTTACCTCCCCTGTAACACTGTAATGTAACTTAAGGGACGGGCTACTTTGGCCTTGCCTGTCAGAGCCAGCTCGGACTGAGAGGGACGAAACCCAGCAGAAAACAAGATGTGAAAATACTCTTATGCACATCAAGCATTTTAAGAAAATGAACAATACAAATGCACTGTACATGTACTGTTATTGTCATATCATCCGCATGTGGGATCGAACTTGGGTCTTCCACGTGATAGACGAAGAGCATAGCCATTACACTGGTGACACAGGCTGGCATCATACAATAGAACATGATTTTGAGTTTCGGACTCCCGCATTTTGCTTATGTTGTCGTTAGTGACTGAAAAAACGGCGTCTTCCTCTGCAAAGGAGGTACCGGTAATCATGTGGATTTTAAGAAATTTTTCGGCAATTCCCCTTTTATTGCATTCCTATAGCAAGAACTCGTCTATATCCAGATTTTTTTTCTGGAACTAAAAGTCCCATTGTATCCATGCTCTACTGTAATCACATGGTTGCTGCAGTTCTTTATCCACAAATCCAGTCTTCATCCGATTTGAATTCAAATAATCAATTTTAATTTTAAACAAATATGATGAATGAGAGCCATTATTGACCGTCATTTTCTCTATTCACGGAAGCTTTTCATACTGCCTTGCAATCTCTGCTAGAATATACATGTATCTCAATACCAGTGAGATGGATACACGAATAGTTAACTGCAACAATAACAGTTTTTTCTGCCTACATCATGAAAAAGGCCTGATAAGTACTTTTGAACGAAACATTTCCACAACAGAACCTGTGGTGTAATTGTTAGGCTCTTCGCCTGATACGCAGAAGATCCAAATTCAATCCCACATGCGGACAACAAAGTTTTTTCTGCTGAAACTCAACCCTCTTAGCCCAGGAAGGAACTGTTTCATCATTCTGGGCGTTATTGGTACGATACATAAAACATGATAAGGCAGATCTACTGTCCAGGGGAAAAAGTCATTTTTCCATACATTTTGGCATGAAAATTCAAAATATCACTCCTAATTGATCTATATCATTTCAATATAGTCTATCAAATTTAAAATCATGAAAGAAATCATAATAATTTTTTATTTAAATTTTGGTGTGAAAATAATTTTAAAAAATGCTTTTAACCTTTGGGACAGTAGAAACTTATAAAAACAAGTCATCAGCTCAAAGTAGAAAAAAGGCAAACAAAAAAAATACAGTAAATCATTTTCAGTTTATTTCTCCATTTCCTTTACCTGTGTTTAATAATGACTGCTTGAAAATGACACCATGAATAATGAAATTAAAATAGTCTGAACTAACAGATATAAAGTAAATCAAGTGATCAGGGTTTACAATAAATTTCTAAAGATTACAACTGCCTCTGCCAAAGATCCCGGATAGAAAGAGAGATTGAAAAATTAAATGTGATGATAGGAAAGTTGGGCCTTATTTGGTTGGTTTTTATCTTTAACACCTGTTATAGCACTGCAAGCTCACCAAAAGGGACAGTGTCTATATTTCAATACCAAACTTCAGTTTTACGGACTTCCAGATAAGAAAGCTAAGAAAATTACTGATGAATCTTTGAGGGTCTAAATCCAGGACCTCAGCATTCTGCTAAAAAATGGATCTTTACAGCTGGTTTGTTCGGTTGGTTGGGGTTTTACAGCTCCATTGACTCTGTTAGGTCATTCTGGGGCCGCGAACCATTCCAAAGTATTTGGGAAGGAATTAATTCTGACTTCTGCCCAGCCTACTCTTTTCGATTTTCAACCACCAGGGGATCTTTAATGTGCGCAACGTGCACACTAGGCTAAAACAGCCAAAGGTGCTGGCACCTCTATAAACAACTAACTTTAAACTAACTAACTAACGTGCACACGGTTTACAGCCTGGACATAGATCTAAATCCTATGTCGGATCTTAGGCAGAGACCCCTGAACAATTTTTCACATCAAAAGTTTAGTCCTTATTCAGTGTAGTATTTAGAAACCAGAACTACCTAAAATCATCCTCTGATCAAGAAAGCAGCATTTTATAAGAAAACTTTTATAGACAGAAAATGGATCAAATTATATCTTTCAATGTGTTAGAACAAACCCCTTTCTCAATTTAGCCCTTTATTGCTCATTAAACTGATATTTTAGAGAGAACCTGGTCGGAAAAAAAAATTTAACTCGATAGCCTCGTTATTACAAGTATAATCATTCCTGAAAGCGCTTGTTAAATACAATAGGATCATTACATTTCTGTGAAATGGTAGCAGTCTCGAATGACATAACATGATAAACAACATTTAAAATATGATACGATGACGCTGTCACATAACTTTCAAACAGTGACAGAGGGACAGTGGATGCATGATGTTTCATGGATGATGATGGAGGGGAAAAACAAGTCTGTGAAGTCCGGGAAAACTTGTTTTGAAGGCTGTGAGGACCACTGGTGATGAGCAGTGCTATTGGTAGTAAAGCTCCAAGTTCTGTCCGTCGTGTATTTCATCTGAGGGCGCTGTCAAGGAAATCGAACTAATAAAAACTCTCAATTACGAAATCTAAAATATACAATTAGTCTGAGTCATGGTCAAAGACGTGTAATGTAATTTTGTCACATTTGAGAGAAATTCTTTATGCCATCGACTGATTTTTTTTTACGAATATCCTGTGGATAGGAGTAGACTTGAACACCCAAAAATTTGGAAAAAGTCGGTCTCAAACATGAGAATAAACAAAAGCAATCTGTATTTCATGAACTACTCTTCCTCAAAATGGAAATATGTTACAAACTATTATTCTCATAAAGGTAAAGACATAATTATATGTTAACACAAACTTTGTCGATTATGAATACTGTAAATATTGTTGGTTTTTTTGCGTGGACTTTTTTTCGCGAAATTGAGACAAACCTGTTTCAAGAGTTTTAATTTTCGCAAATTTTTCAGTGACTTGTAACAAGATATTATCATAGCTAGGAAAGAGAGAAGAAGGAAAGGAAGGAAAATGCCACAAAGCTCACCCGACTCACAAGTACATTCCCACAGAGCCACACTTTGACTGTACATTCAAAAACTTTTATTGTGAAAAAGAATGGCGTGGTGTTAAGCCCCTTTCACAAGCTCGTTCGCTGATTATTTAGCACTGCATTCTATGGAAAGATTTTGCATGATCCTTATTTTGGCTAATTTTTCAATCAAAACCATGCGGAAAAAAAATGTTTACAGTACCAGCCCTTGGTCTGAAACAATGATATTATATAAAATAACGAATAAAGCTGAGAGTGAGGAGTCATTGAAAGGATACAGTCCCCGAGCGTCACATGATCCTTGAAGATTGTGTACCTGGGAAACAGAAATAAATGCTTGTCAGGAAAAAAAATGTATGACAATATCTTTTGACAGGGAGGGAGGGAGACACAGATGGAGAGAAAGAAAAAGACTGAGAGAGAGGTAGCAAGAGAGAAAGAGGGGGGTGTCTGGGAAGGGAGACAACAAATAGCAAGGGGAGAGAGAGAGAAAGAGAAACAAAGGTATTTTTCAGGAAAGAAGCGAAGCAAAATCATATTACCATTCCATAATATATGTCCTTTTCATCTGGCAACAATACAAATACCCTCTGAAACAGACAGCAAAGGTTGGCTTCCTACCTCATCAAGACCAACTTTCTGTTATCTGCTCTAAATTTGACTAGAGAGCTGAGTAAATTCTATCTCTCTATTCATTGTGTAGTAACATACTCTATTTTCTGCCACTGGACAGGCCTGTCTAAACTACAATATAATGCATACACACATAGCAATAACACCAATTCCATACACATAGTTCATTTCCATGCTGCGCCTGACCCACAAAGGTACGGGGTATAATAATCAAACACTGCATGTAGTGCCTTTTCAAGCATCAATCCTCTGTATGGATCAAAGATTGATTTTAGTTGTTCACAAGGACCAATCAACCCAAAAAAAGGAACCCCAAAAACATCAAAATAAAACGAAAGCACTGTTAACAAAAACCTTACCATTTTTTCAGCACAATTTTGTCCGCCCTTGTCCCTGTCTGCGCAGCTATTAATTTCTTCAGGTCACCGATTGTGTCATCGTCACTTGGAAAAGTCAAGGCAAACTCAAAGCATACAAGTGTGCACATGCACACACACGCACCAACACAAACATACATACAGAGCTCCAAAATCAGACGCCCATAACATCTTTGACCCATAACCCAATAATAACTGCTCTATTCTTTTTCATCAGATTCTTTATGGCTCTGACCTTAGTCCTATCGAAGATGGATGCAAACTTTGGAGGTCCTGCCTCTAAGGTGATCTTAATTAAAGATGCCAATGGCGATTAACCAAAACCAACCAATCAATATCTATGTTTTGTAGCATCAGAAGCCACGAGCCCCATCAACCCTACCACAGACATTTCTTTTTTTTTTAAATATCATTATTTCAAATTAATGGCTGTGTGATTGTTAATGTTATGTACATATGTTTTCCATATTAAATAACTTTTTAGGAAAATATTTTAATCACCTTGCACTTCTAATCATGTACTCTTATACACTAGTACTAGTATACCATAAGTCATAAGTAATATTATGTCCTTCTATTTATTATAGTAAAACTAAAATTAATGTAATGTAGATATAAAAATATATATTTCTTTTAAGACATTATTTGGTCATAATTATTATACAAAATTATAAATGATATATCTATGATTTTTATGTTCTGTGTCATTGTGGCCAAAACAGCCAAAGATGCTGGCGCCTCTATAAACAAATAACATCAAACTCTGTGTCCTTGTTATAACAACGGAGAAAAGCTTCCTCACTTGACAATAAAAGTTTATCTTATCTATCTTACCTTAACTCATCAAAGTGAAAGGATACTTGCACTTGACTCGGACTTTTTTGCCGAGACGATCATTGCATGTGATTTCCAACATGCTAGAGTCTTCTGATTATTTCTTGAAACTGTACAGAGTAGTGAAATTAAAAATCATTCACAATGCAGTCGTAGAATTTAGTAAGTTTTTGTTTGGATGTTCCATTACGATTGTTCCCATCTTCTGTGTGTGTGGATCGGATAGGTGAGGACTTCAGTAACAAGCAGCCAGTTGAATTAAGCAGGGATGCCCCTTGGCCAAGAAAAAGAAAACCTGAACTTTCTGTGATCGGCTTTAGTTCCCGCAATAAATTGATGAAAATAGGTAAGAAAGTACAAAACACAATGAAGTGTTCTTGTGCAAAAACTAAAAACCGGAGGCCCCGGAAAATCCCTAAAAACTGGATTTCCGGTTTTAACCGGAAAAAGGGCATCCCTGATTAAGCATCCCATATTGTTCAGGGTATGCTCTGGTGGTAAACATGACAAGTAGAGATAGATCTAGATCTAGATGTGTGGCAAAATTTCTTATTATAAATCACAGAAGTGATGCAACACCTTCTTGGGATCTTAGGTGCAAGAGTGTAGGGTTTGAAGAGAGGGTTAGAGAGTTTAGTTTATGAGGGTTGGTCGCTTGTTATGGGTCAGAAGTGTTTCCTCTGATAGAATCTAAGCATATTGGGTCGGTATACTCAGAAAGATGGAAAAGGATGAGGGTTAGAATTAGAGGTAGGATTGAACCTAGTCCTTAGAATGTAGCAGGATCCAAGTAGATCGGGGCAGCACTACCAATTTAGTCTCGTAACAATTGAAACAACCAATGGTAAAGGGTTAAGGTTCAAGTCAGGGTTTGAACTAGGGTGAGGGTTCCTAGGGTTAGGATTTACACAGTTGAGTTCAACAACTTTAATCCTAACACTGACCCTTTTCACTACTTTTCAGTTTCCATCTCTCATTGTAGCCTACTACTACTATTGTCACACTACTGTCATGGACCCGATCTGCTTGGATTCTATCCCCTAAGGCGAAGCGTCCACTGACCTGTTTTGTCAGTCGCAGACCAGGCTCATCTATATATGAATATACATATGAGTCTGGCCTCCAACTGACAAAACAGGTCAGTGAACGCTCCGCCTTACCTAGCTAACCCTAAATCTAGCTCATATCCTGGCTTTATTGATCTAATTCAATCTGCTGGTTGTGAACAACGACCTTCATTCCTTCAATCTGGGGTCACATTCATTTCACACTTTGTAGTCACTCTGGGGATATAATTATAACGCGCTGACCCAAGTTTGCCCACTCAGTGACTCGGTGCATATAAGCGCCAGGCCCGAGAAGTCTGATCTCATCACTGCTGGACGCGCCTGACTGGTGGGCTTCTTTGTCCTCCTGGCTCTGTGACTACAAAGTGTTAAATGTAGGTCCACCTGCGCTGCTGCTGCCTGGCTGGCTTGGTGGATCCCGCCTAATTGAAATCTTGCATCTCCAGCTTTCTACTAGTACTAGATCTAGGTTGCTGCAGTTTTCGCCCACCTTTAGAACGAGTACGAGTACATGGTTTACCACTAGATCTACTTATACTCCAATTACTTATTAGGCTAAGTGGGTGAAAACAGAAATGGGCGAAAGTTGCAGGACTCTACAGACTACACAGTCTGAGTACTGGCCCAGGACTCGTTGGAGCTAAAAGACTGTGGGTATGCGACCCAACTAATATTTCTAAACTGTCGCCACCGCCCCCTTGGGGACAGTAGCGCCCACTGTGAAAACCACTGATCTAGGTCTAGAATCTAGATCATAGATTGATGTTCTCGGAAGGACTTCCGTAACGAGCGACCAGTTTGATTCACCGCGCCAAACCTACTGTCAGTTTCAACCTCTTTACACTTGCTCAGGCCATTTTAAACCTTACAATTGAGCGTCATTTAACAACATAAGATCCATGTAGGTTTAATGGAGCACAAATTTCAGGTTGAGTCGAAGCAGCCGTGGATGCCGCCATTGTTGTTGTGATAAAAACGTCAATGGGACTGGTTTGGCCGGGATTTAGCCAGTGCAATCCATACAACCAATTTAAATCTTCAGTCAATAATCCTTAGATAGATATACGTGCGGTTTTCCGTCCGGTGACCTAGATTCTGGCAGAAACGAGAGCGCGCGTTAAATTTACCTGCGCCTCGCAGACTCTCATGTTTGCTTCTGGTTTGGTGTTGTCTCTG
>JAUKPP010062716.1:0-14007 GCA_032273245.1 Phyllaplysia taylori
GTTGGTCAGTAAAATAGGGTGGTCGCGGTCGCGTTGGACAGGTGGTCGTCTTGAACAGTGACATTATGTAGAAAAAAATCAAGGGGGGAAATGAGAAGTGGTCGTTTGTACAGGTGGTCGTCTTGAACAGGTGGTCGCTAGAGCAGGTTCAACTGTATTTATGAATAGCGGAGCTTTTCCGGGCAGACTAGTATTAAATATTTCAATTTTCAAAGGTAGCTAATCAAATTATGGCATCAGAGCTTGCTTTCTGTGTTTTCAATGTCATAAAAATTAGTAATGCACTATCGAGCACAGTTGACATTTTTGTAAGCTTGTTGATAGTATGACAAGTAGAGAAAAAAAGATGAGTATGGTACTGTTATTAGTGCCATGTTACTCTATATACGCATTCAAGTTAGGCGAGAGAGGAAGTCGCAATTAAGCCTACTATAGCTCACTAGTATTTTGTTAAAAACTTTTAAAAGATTGTAGAAGTCCAGCATCTGTAACCTTGCCTGAGAGACACTGCCTCTGTATTGGAACTGTATGGGTAAGTCATGAGCGGGTTTGCTAGGAAATCTTCATGTACTACAAACCTTACTCTTCATGAGGATAACGAGAATTTTAGCACGTTTCTCACTGCTTTGCCAATGTGTCATGCACTAAAGGTCAGGTCTGTCTGAGGGCGCTCTTTTACCTTAATAAAAATTATTTATGGGAAATTGTTAATACCGTAACTTAAAGTCATCCCAGCATTGCATTATCAATACAGTCGAACCTGTCCATTACAATCAAGCTAGTGAGAGTCATTTTACTACATATAAGTATATGAAAATTAATTCCAAAATGGTAGGCCTAAATGTAAGCCACCAGCAACACCATAGAATACACATATATGAAGTGTAGTCTACAAGTAATTTTGGTGATGCAGACTGTGGGAGTTAGGCTGCAGGAAGTAGTCACCATGAGTAGTCGTATTATCTCTAAAAGGACTGATTGTGGCCATGTAGGACAAGGATTGTAATGGAGAGGTAAAAAATGTAGGTTAAATGCCAAGGTGTCATGGAACAGGGGGGCAAGTACAGATGATTGATATGGAGAGGTGATTACTTAGGCAGGTTCGACTGTACTTTCATACTTAAAATGTGATTATGAATCATTAAATCTATGTGTTCTGAAATGTTCTATTGTTTTCTTGTAAGCTAAAATCTATTAGTATTGTGTAAGGTCGCAAACATCTTCTGTATTGTACATTTCTGTATTAATAATTTATGCTTGACTGCCTCATGGTGGGCAGTAAATTTACATAAGTTATGATCAAGATAATTCGGTAATGTTCATAATACTGGTGCTTCTTTTAATATGTATTCAAGGGTGCTTATTAATGTAAGGAAAAAGCATGGCAAACCAACTAGGTTTCTTTAAAGTGTGCAGATATATGAAAGATATGAGATGACATGCTGACAAAATGCTTAATCCTTTTGTGATAGTAACTTTAAATTTGTACAAGGTCCTTTGAAGAATAGAGTAGAACTGATAGTGCTGCTCTTAGATGCACCAGTTTGACCATTTGACTGCATCAGTGAGACCTTTCAGAGATTATCAAGCTAATGCACTTCAGAACATTTCCTGAGTTCTTTTGTAGCTGAAGTGTACCAATCAAATTGTTCCTGGAAATCACAAATGTGCACTTGAGCTAAAATTATATAGGATAATATGATTCTGAGGATTAAATGAATCTCTATACGCGTTGCAACGCCATGGAATCAGGTACCTGTCATTGTCAAAACAAAGGGAACAGTTTTCAATATTTTTCAAACAGTTGGAGAATTTTTACTATGAAGTGGTTTTTTTTATCCTAATGGCCCGTTTGAACGATTTTTATTTTAAATAGTTTGAAGCCACAGTACATGTATTTGTAAGAATGTTGCGCAAGTATTCTGAATGACGGCAAATTTTATGGTTGTTTGAATATAATTCCAAAAGAACTTTGAATCATAACTTTCTTTTGTTAGATTTTAACAATTCTGAAATTGCTGATCCAAGTTTGACAACTTACTATTAATAAAAATGTGCCTTGTATTTACTAAAGATGTGTTCATATTGTGTCAGTACTATCTACACACGTGCTTAGCAAAGTGGGGAAACCCCCACCATATAAAGCGCTTGCCCTCTTAATGTGATATCACAAGGTGTGACATTTTATACAATCATGTGCCCTCTGGCAATCGGGGACTTTTTGTTTTATATTAGCTGTGACAGTAGCTGTATCAGTCACTGGTAGCCAACACCAAAACTGAAACTAAATTCAGCTGTTGAATTGTTCATATTGTCCCCACATACCGTTGATGGTTTTGTAGCCTATAGAAGCGAATAATACAAAGATTGTTTTGTAGAATTCGCCTGCTTGCAAAATAACCAGCCAATGTCTTGGAAATGTTAGCCAGACAAAGAGTGAGCCCAAGTTCACGTTGTGCGGAGAACCACAAGAACAACCGGCATCTGTGGTTTGTTAGGCTCTTCAACTGTCATGCAGAAGACCGGGTTCAATTCTCATGTGGGGAGGAGCATCTGGGTCTTTCTGCTTGGAATTTCCTTTTCAGCCCGGGTAGGCCCTGATAGGAAGGGTCGAAGTAGCCAGTCTCTTAAATGACTTTACAGTGTTGTAATGTACGAAAAACTAAAAACCAAACTAAATTAAACCAGATGAACATCATTGTCGCCGGATGTTCCCTTTGATCTGCCCTTGCTTTGTCCGCACCGTGACTCTTTGTTTTTGCTAAACTGAATGTGAATACTGCATATATTTCTCTGTACATATTATGTGCTTCCAATAAGATTGTATGATATTATATATCACAGTACTCAAGAACATGCATTGTACTGATCATTACTTCTGTCCATCTAAAACATAATTCCAGATCTGGATCTGTTTGATGTATCTAAATTATTCTAACCTTGACATTTCTCCTCTACAGATGCTTTCACTTCACTCATAATCAGTCATGTTTTAATAAAAGAAAAATAGTATTATTTAGATAATCTCAGTTGCTTTAATTGACCACTGTGTGGATTTTTTTTTAAAATGTCTATTTTGTCGCTGTATTAATTAGGGAGATGTAAAAGATGAAAAATCAAATGTATAGTCCCTTCAATGAAATTTCAGTGTTGCCAGGAACATGAAACAATTACCAAATCATACATCTGTGTAAACTAACTCTAGTTTTAGAACTTTTCTGAAGGATGCAAAGAATATTGTTTTTCTACACTTGTTAAATGATTTTTAGGTAAAAAAAAATTCTGGTAACTGAAATTCCTACCTACTTTTTTTAAACTACTGATCTTAGTTGTTATTTCAAATACTGTAGTTTACCATTTAAAATGTTTTTAAAGCAAATGTAAGCGTTTATTACTTGTGTATCACGGTCCAATGTTATGTTTGAGGGAGAAATATCACCACTGTATGCCTACATTCCAACAAGACTTGTTTTGTTTTTTAATCATCTATTGTTACATTCATTTGATAGCCGAAATGGATAAGGGAACAACAATGTTTAAAACATTATTCTCTCACCATCTTACTTTGCATTTCTGGACCAAGAGTTAGATTAGTAAACAATTACACTGAACAAAAGTCGATTACATGTTTTTGCAACAGAACGTCCACACACGCTTTAGATATGTGGAGAGAAATGTTTTGAAACCATACTTTTCTCTTGCTATGTTATTATACTCTGAGAAAGAGATAAGTATACTGTTGGCATGATCGGAATTGAAGATTTTGAATGAACATACGCAGGATGCCAGTCTTTGAATGAGCCTGCTACAAGTTGCTGGGCAGGATTTCTATTTGTCAATTATCAAGACAACAGCTGATCACTGTCAGGCCCACAGTTATTAATTCTTCAACCAACAAAGCTTAGTGCATACTGGAACTCCACGGAGCTTTGGACCACCCTACAAGGTGCCGAATTTGTGAAATGAGCTACTTTAACTGAAAAAATCCCAGCTTTTCTGTTGGAAATGGTTCTAGTAGACAGATACCTAGATCTAGATAAAAGTATACTGGTAAGACCTTTGGATCGCCAACAGTAGCATTCGATGAGACAATTTTCAACAGTTAATAAGCATCTTTCTCCAAAATGTGTGATCTTTGTTAAGACCTTTGTGAATTATGATATGTCATTTTAAAGATGACGATAATTTTCATAGATATACTATTTTGCCCAATAATGAATTTTATCTGTTATATTTTGCCTATCTCATAGTGATGATCTTTCCATGCAAGTAGATCTAATGCCATTTGTACCCAGGTGTGGGACAAACCCCACCACTGTTTAATGGGAGAGAAATATTATATGACTGTCAGCCAAGTACAGATGAACTGCAGTTTTTTATAAACCTTGGTTTGACTTACATGCAAGGGATAGTCAAGTTTTGAGACAATGCACAAAGAACAAGAATGAAAACAGGATGACTCAGGTTTGACTATGTGAATAAATGCACTAAGGTAAAGTTTAGACATTTATCGTAGAAGCTGATCACAATTGTAAGCCCTCACTGTTCATAATGATGAAAGTATGTCAGATACTATATTACAAAAACATGGACATCATATCTTTCCTGGTCAACTCTCTAGGTATTCCGCTTATATCTTCAGTATTCTGTAAACAAATGTGTGCAATGTGTTGCAGTCCAGTAGTAACGAAAATGCCACATGTATTTCCCTTTGTATCCTGACAGGAAAAGATAGGCGTTTTTTTTACATTGTGCTTCCTGATACTTGACTGTGTGTTGAGGGCTTTTAAGGAAACTTGTAAGCCAGTTTTATCCAAGTCAGTAAGCAAATAATGCAGTGACCCCCACAGTATGGTACTGCAAGCAGCAACATCACGGTTGTGAATCTGGGAGGTAAAAGTAGAATTGTTTATCAGGGGCAAAGAGAGCCAGAGAGAGAATTCTCTGGATGCTCTGAGAGCATTTATGACCAAATTATGCAGTTTTTGTGATGTATATAATTTTACATGATTGAAACATGATCAACATATTATTATACATGGTTACAATAAACAAAATTGAAAAAAAAATCCTTTTTTAACTTTGATGTTTGTTTGGTTTTTATTTCAACTCCTCAGACTCCCGGCCCATCCTCTGCATGATAGGGAAGTGTGTCATGGTTAGGCTCTTGACCCATCATGCAAAGGACAGGAGTTCGAGGGATGTTGTGTCCCTTTCAGCCCGGACTGGCCCTGACAAGCGGGGTTGATGTAGCCTGCCTCTAAGTTTGGTTTGGTTTGGTTTGGTTTGGGCTTAACGTCCCTTGCAACACTGTAAGGTCATTTAAGGGACGGGCGACTTTGACCCTGCCTGTCAGGGCAAACCAGGGCTGAGAGGGACCTTGTCCCAGCAGAAAAACGGAGATATACTCGATCAAACAAACCTCGAACTCACGTCCTCTGCATGATAGGCGAAGCGCCTAACCATTACACTACAGACGCCGGTAGCCTGCCTCTAAAATTACCCTTGTGTTACAAGAGGTGTAAAAACAACAACTTGCTAAACCACTAAAAATACACAATAAACCTGGAGAATTGGACTCTCAAATTCCTTACAATCCTTCCTGGGTTGTTTTATTCAAATTCCAACACACACAAAAACCCAAACAAGTTGAAATACTGGAAGGGAAGTTACTCTGAGGATCTTTTAATCTTATCATTCTCACAATTCTGTGGAGCTTTCTAACAACCTTGTCACTGCTCTAAGATGATAACATAAGTCAGACTTAGAGGACATTTGTTCATATTTATATCATTAGATTTTGATGAATGAGACATATTTAAACATATTATATATTATATTTGAAATAAAAATGCTCCAATAGCATTTTGAAATATATTCATGGATTTGAAATAAAAAAAAGTAGGCCTATTTGGGTCAGTAAAAAAATGCAGTTTCTTCTTGATATCTCAAAAGTACCAAAAATCACTGGTGCCATCATCATAGAGCTGTGATTTGACCTTGCAATAACTGTCTGGGCAGGCAGCTTAGCCAGCATTCACATTTCACACCTGCAGTTAAGCCGAGCCGTAGATTGTGAGAGTGTTTGTCCCAGTATGAGCAAGACCAATAAGACATGTCTCTGTCAGAGAAGTACAAAGGTCACTTTGGAGGTCAAATGTCCCAAGGTTGGCTTTAATTGGCTTGGTTTTTGGTTTAACACCCAATGCAACACTGAAAGGACATTGACCAGGCGGGACCTACGAATTTTACGTTCATCTCCGATAGGCCAGGGATTGGCGCCATGAAAACGCAAAAAAATCCCAGCGAACCTCTCCCAGATTCAAACCAGGGACCTCCTCATCTGTAAGAGATGCACTATTGGTCGGCCTTCGACGCCCCCTCCCAAGGTTGAACCACAGATTTTTTATCTCAAATCCCCAACCATCAGGAAAACAAACAAACAAACATACATAAAGGCACAAACCACTCATAATATAAAGGAAAAAACACCAGTCATTTCTCAGTGTAAGTTGATCACTTTACTCATGGTACAGTATTTGTAATTAGATATTCTCATCTAAAGCTGTGGGTGTAAAATTTCCAATGAATATAAAATGGTGGTGTACAAACACAATTTTGCACTCACTAACATTTCAAACTGCAGTAAATCTAACATTTTGTGCTCAATAAACAATGTAATAAACACGTTTTACACATTGTTATGTATAGATTTTTAAAAATTATCAAATTTTAAAATTGTTGGTATGGTTTCATTTCATGGGGTAAAGACAGGCATTTATTGCCATTGCTAAGGGAGATATGAATGCTAACAATAATTTTAAGTCAATACACAAACAACTACAAAGCCCTTTATGCAAAAAAGAGTGCTAAATAATTATAAAGAAATCAGCTACTTGTTTACCATACAAGCTCTATATGAGGTAAAAATTTAGAAAATATCCATTCAAATCTTATTCTTGCTTCCACTTATTGCTAAAAAGGAAACAGAAAGAAAAACATAATGCTACAGATGAAACCTAGAAAATACAAAACATGTAATGTGGATATGAACATGATATGGTAAGTAATGTGAAAGAGGAAAAAATGTACAATATATCGTGAGAAATTCAATGAGAGCATTAGTATACAGATAGCACCATGTGGAAGAGGGAGGTAAGACTGCACGTGTTACATATTCTAGCAATGCAGATACGACACTTTCTGTAGCGCTAGGTAAGGAATAGCGTTAATCATTTATCATGAATAAATGTGACTTGCTTATTCAGAAACGTATATATATTGGAACCACCCTTTTAAAATCCAATATGGACATATACACAATAGTATGATCACAAAAGTCAAAAGCAACAACTATTTGATATGCAAAGAAAGGGAAACAAAATATTTCAAGACAATATAACTGGCACTCATTTCAAACTGACTTGTAAAAGTCCCCCAATCCTTTCCATAGGTAAACTCTGACTCAGTGGAAGCACAGAAAAAACAACAACTGAGGACTCCAATAAAGTTAAACAGTAACATGACAATATTATTTTTAAAAACCCAGAAAAAAGAGTATAGACATCAAACCTGATATCTATAAAATCATTAGATAGACCCCTGCCAGGGTGTCCCGGAAAACATAGAAATTGAAGAATTACAAATTGTATCAGCATAAGGAAGTCTCCAATACCCCTTAAGTTTGGAATCAACCTTTTTCCACACAGAAATGCAGAGAAAAATTTCTTTGAGTAACAAGTCAGTACAAATCTTATACCGGATGTTTTCGGAAGTAAAATGTCCAAAAGTTACAACAAAGGTAAGCACTCAAGTAGTCGCAGTTTCGGTTGCACAACCTAAAGACATGAAGCTGTACCCACTGCAGTAAATGTGCACATGTCCAAAGACAAAAAGAATTTCTAACTTTCCGTACTATTACAATTTCAGACGTACAATAGATTACATTTTCTTGAAAGTGAAAGATGGCAGGTAATTAAGATGGAGCAAAAGCGGAAAAAAGATTCTATCATTGCAAAAACACTAACTTGTGAATAGTGAATAAACACATATGCTTTCAGAACACAGAAACCAAATAAAGTGGCAATTGCTATTTTGCCCGAATACAATGAATTTCCATAACATCTCTTTCAAAATCTCAATCTTTAAAATGAGTTTCTTAACAGTTTGGAGTATTTTCGTTTAACATTACATGTACGGTTACTTAACAAAATTTATGAAAAAATAGTCTCTAAAAAATGAAGGAAGAAAACAAAACAATTTGTGAAAAGATCAAAGAGATTCTGAGTTAAGGCAAAATTACAATCACATTTCATAGAATCACAATCAGTCAGCAGACGGATCAACAAAGCGAGAAACAATGAAGGCAGAGAGATGGGCATACTGAAGGCAGAGAGATGTGGATGTTGAAGACATGCTAAAAATATTTCAGGACATATCTATACGTGTCACATGTGTGTTTTTGTGGTTCGTAAGACTCTTTGCAATCCCAGAAGGAATATTGGGAGCATACCAGTCCAAGCCCAAAATGAAAATGATAGAGACAGAAAAATTCATAATAGATCATATTCTATCAAAGAACTGGTAATGACTTCTCTTTACAATAAGTTTTAGTTTGTCCTATTTCGTAAAGTTTTAAAACAAAACAATTGAGATTCATTTTGTCTCTTGAAAGTAGTTTTATAAAGCAACTCTTAAGTTCCAGGACTTATATTATTAAAAGATATTTCAGATTCAGAAAGTACAGTGCAAAGTTAGACATTGGGAGTCAGCTGTTTCGCTACTGAACTAAAAAGAGCTCAACATAGAAATTTTAAAAAGGATATTCAACAGAGATTTTTCTTAATAGAGACAGCTAAGATGGACTTAATTCACAAAAGCTCTAAATGCAAAAGCCAAGAAATCTCTCGAAAGAAGCTAGAGAAATGTGAAATGTTCTAAGAGGGGAAAGAGAATTCAGCTTTTAATTTTAAAACACAACTACATCCATGTAACAGGAGATATGCAATCCCCCACACAAAGACACAATGTTAAATGACCAAGTTTTTCTTTGTGCTACAATTAGAAAAGATATGGCAGTGCATTATTACTCCAGGGTTAACTGAGAATTGTTCAGGGACTCCATTTGTTATTTTGACTTGCGGGTTTCATGAAATGAGTCAACTCCTGACAGACGATGACACGCTATGCATCATGCCTGACACAGGTGCACAACATGTTCTAACACAACTTGACCACAATTACAGTTCAGGACGATGAGTTTATCTGTTCATGCTATTGACTTAATGACACAAAGATGACTTTACTTATGTGCTTATTTGACTGATTTGTTTAGAATTTTTTAAAAATATGAGTATTCACTTCTCTAAGTACTGTTCAACTTAAAATATAAATGCACTCTTAAAGCATGCTCTTTGTGTCTGATATGGAATGCAATGTTTCCAATAAAAAAAAGATTTAAAAAGAAATATAAACACGCTAAGTGTGAAAGAGAACAATATATCCACATGCACATCTCAACCAAAAAAGTACACAGCACAGCATATACACACAAAAAAGCCATTATATTACGTTACATAGCATTTTACAAGTTTCAAAGTAAAATTAAAGACTTTTTGAAATAATGTATACTAAATAATCTCTTGCAAGGGTTTCAGTCACTACTTAAGCGCAGCTCACATGGCAATACATAACTACACATCAGCTTCTACTTATTAGCTACTGTACGCTGGTATATCTCATAGCAATTGCAATCCCTTGTTCCAAATTTAACAAACACCAAATCATAGATGAAAGAAAAGAGAACAAAATTTTAGCTTGCTGGAACTGATCATGAGAACGGACTGTTAAAGTTTTCAACCAAAAATGCTAAAGCATTTCAATTTTCCTCAATCTTACGTCTATTGAAACAGCTGAGTTATTGCATAGTGGTCAGGAGAATGCCCTTGATGGGTGATAGGGACCTATATGTCAGTGGCTTTTTCCCTTCAAACACATCATTTGAAACTATCATGTAAAGTAACAAACACTGAAGGAATATCAGGCTGCTGTACAAAAAATATATAAAAAAACTAGTAATATTTTATGCAATAACTCAAGGTAAGAAAGAAACATAAATCAAATAAAATGTTTTCCTTAAAGAGATCCGGAGATAATAGTCCAAAAAAATTTTAATTGAGAAAGGTTTAGATCTCAGTGAATGACCATTTCCACTTCAGCGTCCCTGGATAAATTCAAAGTTTCTAACCATGACATATTCCATTGTGTTGCAGAACTTAAGAGCTTTCATTTCAGAGACAAAAAAGTGCCTCTGCACACTGAAAAATACCTGTTCTTATCCTATACACTCATATTGCACCTCTGTCAAGAGATCATGGAAACCTATCATCTAGATGTCTCCAAATGTGTTACAAATTTCCCTTGGGTTTATTTTTTTTCATCCACTGAGCTTTACACTTTATCAACTTTCATCAAAGGACAATATGAAACAAAAATGTCCTTGAAACATTTAGTCCCAAATACCCTCCTCTCCCATTTCAGAACTCCAAAACATAACAACCCTAGAAATCATGATTGTTTTGCTTCATTCACAAACAGGACTAAAAGTCGGCACCAGGTGTTGTAAAACAGTAGGATAAGTCTGTCATGACACAAACTGGCGCATGCAGTTCCTGATCATAACTCAATTAGGATGTTTTTAAAAAAGTATAAGTAGTAATGTAAAAACAAAAAAAAAACTTCAGCATCTTTAAAAGGAACATAAGGTCCAAAATACATTCATTTCAAAAGAAAGTTTGTGTTTCAAGACAACTCAAAATAACTTGATAACATTACTGTGGAGTAATGATAACAAAATAAGTGCTACTATTCAAGGTTAGGCCTATAGGGTTGCAGTAGTGATGAACTATACGGAACTTTAGGCCAGGACTTGTTTCTTGACCTTTGATCTGACCACTTGCAACATGATCAGTTTCCTGGCTCCGAACTTGTCTCCCAGGGCGACGATGGTGCCCTTGTCCTGGCTCATTGTGATGTAGAACACGTCCACACCAGCATTGAAGGCGCAAATCTCCTGAGCAGTGCGGAGCTTCCACAAGCGAATGTTGCCATCGCGAGATCCAGACACGATAATCTCATTGTCAGATGAGATAGCTGTACACCATACCTGAGGAAACAAAACAATTCAGGATCAGTATATGACCTAGGTCAAGGGCGTGAAAAGAAAACACTCATATCACAATACTTAGAGATCACTGTTTGTATACAAATTGAAAACAACTGGAGAAGCTCATCTCAAACTCTCTTTACTTAAAAAAGCAACACCATATTCTTAAAAAAGGTTAGCTGCAAAAAATCAATTGATTTATTTGCTCATTCCACATTGCTTTCATTAAGTATTCACTCATATTCCAATTTTACTGCCCAAAACACTGAAAGAAGATGTGCTGCCTTTTGTACAAGATGCAAAGCTACAAATCTATGATGGTGACTAATACATTTGTACATCAAGAAATATAATTCCACAAGGTCAAGCTGCAAAACTTATGGTACGGTTAAATGGTGTCAAATACAGATTCTCATTACAGACAAAGAATTCCTCGATTAAAGCTAGTAAGGATTGCATACAGCAACCATTTGCATTCAAACAAAACACACAATCCGCTAAATTTTGTTCAAAGTGTTCTAGCTGGTATCTAAACTTTACGCAAAGAATAGTGAAATGGCATATACTTCAAATATAAAATAGTTTTTCAGCCTTCCTGTACAATTTAAAGATAAAATTTATCAACATTTGATCCATATATCAACAAACACAGGTGCACACACACACACACAGCTTCACACACTTTCTCAAACAAGCAACTACAGACACACTCAATATACCCACACACACATAAACACACACAAACGCACACATACACATTCACACACACACAAACACACGTACCTCATCATTGTGTCCACTCAGGGTAGCCAGGAGGCGTTCAGTCTGCAGGTCCCACAGCTTGAGAGTATTGTCGGCGGAGGCAGAGACCAGATAGTGCTTGTTCTCCGACACGGCTACGGCCTTCACCTCACGGGTGTGAGCTTTCTGGCTGTTGTACGATATCAGCTGACGAGTTGTTTGAGCTGGAGAGTTTCAAAGCAAGATAAAAATTTAGAGATGCTAGGATATCACCTCTACGACACAAGCGCCAAACACAGTTTCCTTTTTGATACACAATTCAAATAAAAATTATACAATCTTACTTCTTGACCTAAATTTTTTTTAAACTTATCCATTAAAATTAATTACACATGCTGTGGATCTAACGATAAGAATATTCTTGATTTAAATTTTTGCATTAAATTGAAAAAAAAATGTTTTATATCTTTGAACAGTGGACCTGAAGGGCTCATTGGATGTTGGGTTAATTTTTCTAACTTATGGAAGAATTCTTTAATCAGATCTTTCTTCAAGAATTGATATAAACTCTCATAAGAGGAAGCCACAATATGTTTTCGCAAATTTCCGCCTGTTTTTACACTGTAAAATTTACTACATACAGGAACTACGAAAAAAATCTGTTATGTTTTGAAATTGTGAACAATGCAAAATGTAGAGCTTGATACTGACCTCCTCGCAGGCTCCAAATGACCAAGTCACCAGTACGAAGACCTGTCACAGCCTCATCATGTGCCAGTACAGCAGTGCATTCTGGGACAGCATCAAGTCGCATGATCACAGGGTCAGTGACACTGTATGAGGTCAAGGTCATGTCAAAAATGATAAACTCAGCGTGGTTGTCGAAAGAGTTGGTGTAGCCCGCTATCACAAATCTGTCATTCTGTGAGAAAGTAAACATAAGAATATAAGCACAATGAATACATTAAACAACACTGTAAATTGCAATGTATATGAATTTCTGAAAATATATGTCTCTAAGAATTCTAAAGAATAGTCAACATTCTGAGGAATGCCTTGTCTGCATATCTTAATGTTGTCCTTTAACATTATTAATGTGTTTGAGTACCGGTAAAGGAATGAAAGCACATGTTGTGAAAGAAGGAGTGACAAGGAGTGATAGCATGCACAAAACTGTATAAATTTATTACCCAATGTAATATTGAATTATCAAACAGCAGTTAGACTGTACATTTGTTTGAGTATTAACCTTTTCTCATTGTGCTGCACCAGAGCAGCCTGCATCCTTTAGTCTTATTTCCATTGCACACCCACATTGGCACAATAGAAAAGGATGAATGCTTCAGAATTGGCCAGTCTGTGCCTGAAACCTTAAAAATGAATAAATTACACTATTTTTTCCCTCTGTTCTATTTCCATCGGTTGTAATGTTAGTAAAACTTAGCAATAAAGTTTAATCTCTGCCTGTAAATAGAAATCCTCAGAGAGGGCCCGCTTGTGCCACAAACACCAATATACTCAGATGAGCACACTGCTCCACACAGAGACTCCACTAAAATTCAGTTTTAGTGTTGCATAGGCTCTTACCTGAGATAAACTGATGAAGCTGAGGTAATCGTTGTTTCCGACTGGAGCGTCGTAGCGCATCTCTTTGAGTGGTTGGTTGGCCAACAAGTCCCAAACAATAATGTTAGTTCCGCCGCCAAAATTGTCACAACGGCCAAAGACGACTTTGTCGGTGTCGCTCATCACTGTCAGTGCAGAGCATATCTCTTGTTCAGCCATCTCCAATGGCCGTCCCGTTGCAAAGTCCCAGATCTGCAGGAGTGGAAGGAGGTGTGACAGTTATGTCATTGACAGAAGGACAATTAATGTTTGTGATATTGTAGAAAAACTCCAACAATTAACTAAATAGATACAATTGTGAAACAAACTCTCCAAATATCAAAATCTGTATTCTTTCCAACTTCTTCACTTGCCCATGAATGATGACCAATGTGATATAAAACTATTATCATAACCACAAAATCCCAACAGGAGGGCCAGACAACACAAAGAACAGGAAAAAGGTGTGTGTGTGGGGGGGGGGGGGGGGGGGGGGC
>JAUKPP010063160.1:345-11340 GCA_032273245.1 Phyllaplysia taylori
TGTCACTGTAACATGACCATGCCAAATTTCTAGTTTCCTTTGTCACTGTAACATGACCATGCCAAATTTCTAGTTTCCTTTGTCACTGTAACATGACCATGCCAAATTTCTAGTTTCATTTGTCACTGTAACATGACCATGCCAAATTTCTAGTTTCATTTGTCACTGTAACATAACCATGCCAAATTTCTAGTTTCATTTGTCACTGTAACACATCAAAGAATACAGTGCTGCTATATTCCTTTGACAATACTCACTCTGTCAATTTCATGGCATTTCTTCAGGGCTTCTCCCCATTTGCCTAATCTTTTGTAGGCAAAAGCACTTTCCGTCTGGAACCACATGCACTGCATTTCATTCAAGTTCTCCACAGCTGGAATGCCTTCCTGAGGATTAAACCAACACAGAAAATGAACCCAGACTTGTAAAGTCACTTTTCTGTACCAAAATGCCCCTAGGCTCACTAGCATATCACTGACAACTCTGACAAGTTCAACAATGAGCCACTATAGATCTAGTCCTGTACACAAGAAATCTACTATCAGTGTCAATATGGCAAGTCAGCTCTATAGAGAAGAACACGAATTTCAGGAGGGGAATAATGATCCCCTTCAACAGCACTGTGAGCGAGAAAAGCAGTGAGCAATACCCTTGTGAACTTGGAGCACATGTCCGCCGCCTCCTGGATAAGGTTAGCCCTCAGCATGTACTTGGCACATTTCGAGTTGATGTAACGGTCAGCAGTGTCTAGAGACTGGGCCTCATCCATCAGACGCACAGCCTCTTCTATAT
This sequence comes from Phyllaplysia taylori, assembly GCA_032273245.1. NCBI lineage: Eukaryota > Metazoa > Mollusca > Gastropoda > Aplysiida > Aplysiidae > Phyllaplysia > Phyllaplysia taylori. The sequence goes on from JAUKPP010063160.1 coordinate 1,138, forward strand.
CACCCGCATGCTGAAAACAGAAAATCAACATCAGCAAGTTTTTAGACTGGCTTTCTTTCCACATTGTCAAAATGACTTTTAGTGTGTCTAGCCCCCACGGTTCCTCTGTTTGGGCTAATAAAGCCCTACCTAGCCAGAAAGAACTTCACTGATGGTAGGCCTGTGGAGGGTGCCAGGGATGAGCCCTGAACACAAGATCTTCCACAGACAGCCTCCATCAAGTCATGCAACATTGAGAACAATTCCTGGCCTACATCAACAATCAAGGGGACATTTAGCCACTGACCTAATTTTCCCATAGCCCTCACAACTATTTGCCCACTGGAGGCAGATGGATCTCAGTCATGTCGCAAGTTTTAATCTTACATTTTCTTGTCAATTTTCCCATAGCCCTCACACTCTTTTGAACACAAACAGCTAAAAACACAGCTCTGATGACTCACCTTGTATAGTTTTGCTTTGAACACATACAATTCAATCAACAAGGGTGTGTGCTCGATTCCCAAATTGATGAATTCTAATGCCTTCTCTATATCCCCCAAGAAATCAAAGTGTTGAGCTAGGTAGTAGTAGGCCCACAGCAGAGCTGTTGCTGGCTCCTCCTCCCCTGGGAAAAATAAAATAAACATACATCATTACAGTGCTTCAATACTTCAGTTCCAAAAACTGACATGGTTTTCCTCCCTCAACAGGGAGTCACATCTTCCATTATCAACCAACAGTGCTGTACCTTAAATCTGTGGTCATATATCAGGGATGCCCCATGGCCAAGAAAAAACCCCTGAACTTTCTGCGGTCGGCTTTAGTACCCGCAATAAATTGATGAAAATAGGTAAGAAAGTACAAAACACAATGAAGTGTTCTTGTGTAAAAGCTAAAAACCGGAGGCCCCGGACAATCCCTAAAAACTGGATTTCCGGTTTGAACAGGAAAAAGGGCATCCCTGATATATCTTTGATATGAGCAATTGCCAAAAGGTGAGACCCACTTGGGGCACTTGAGGGTGTGTTTTTTTTCTTTGCCAGTTTGATCCATTTTTTATTTTAGTCATAGATCAATATATCTAATACTCATTTCCCTAAAGTATTAGAGCAAGGAGATGCACGGTTTAGCAGATATGAGTGCGTTCCTTGAGGGACCCTCACATTTCTTGTACATAACGGTGATGACAAAATGACAAAAACAAACAAATAGCATGACAAAATACACTTATAATTCCATTTACACAACAAACAAGTGTTATAATTCACAGCAATTTCTCTAAATATGGTTAAAATGATCAAAAGCTCTAAAACCATGACTAATAGTATAAAATGTGTCATCATCGTTGTACAAGAACAAATGCACCACGGACATAATCATTAATTAGCACTGATGACGATAGATCCAGGCTTTGAAATTCATCAGATGGAGCCTCAACACCAGAAATACAAATTTGTGTAAAAAAAAAATTCAAGGTGCTCCACAGAATGAACTTAAAATCCACGGAGATGACTTGTACGTAACAGTGATGACACATTACTTGTATGTAACAATGATGACATAATTAGTGTTACAAAAAGGTAAAGGTCAGGTCTGCACAGGTGAAGGAGGTATTAACATAACCATCTAGATATCTAATATTAAAATAAAACCTGGGGGGTTTTTTGTTCGAGGCTCCAGATATTATTAATGAACCGATTTCGACCATTCAGGGCTTAAAAAATCTGTCTCGATCTTAACTGCGTGCTTTGCTGGCATAATCAGTAAAAGAAAACAGCTTTTGCGTGCTATTAATTTTTATATTTTTGAAAAAGTTCGCTCTCAATGCTATGTTTTTAACTTCTCCATACTTTCACTATGAAAGCGGCCTTCAGATCAAGTGCTTATGAGTGCGTTTCTAAAAAAATCGGAAAAATTGCGTTCTTGGGTCAGAGGTTCTGGGGGATTGGGAGAACTTCCAAGCACGGGTTCCAACTGTGGCAATGGGCTTAGTGTCTAAGAAAAGTATGCTGGAAAGATCGACAGAGAGAGGGATAAGTTGGGAAGGCCTACCACATAGATACTAGAGCCATGGCCTACCATTATTATGATAGCGACAAAATTAATAGTACATACCATGTATACATGTATAATCTACTACTATTACCGTACCCGTGCAACGAACGGGGATTTACACTAGTAGACTTAAAAAATATGAAAGGGGAGCTTAATCAGAGTAAAATTGCTAGTTTTACAGCAGTGCGAAGCTCTGTGTGCGCCATGGTCTTGTGCGTAACCATAGTGTCGACACGCGCGATTGACGTCATTTTCTAACTTTGCACCTCAAGATCACTTTCTACACAAAAAATGGCTTATCTGTTGAGGTATGTTAAAAGATCGCATTATAGCTCCATATTATGATGGAAAACACCGTAAAACTCGGAAATTTACCGCATGGAAGTATTAAACAACGCTGTATGCAACGCGGATGACTCGTGCGTAACGTACACCACCGTGATGACAACACACAGTACTTTCGCTTTTCTTTGTCTGCTACGTTTCCGGCTGGTGAAAAGGAAGCAGAAGTTAAGAGTTCCAAAGGAAATAACAACATCCTGCCAGCGGAAATTACCCTTAGAAAGCAAAAGTGTTTTAAATTCGTCATTTCCGGTACGTCACGAAATGACGCCAATCGCGGCAGTGTTCAATCGGCTGATCAAAATCGTACATCTAGGCACCCGATGTTCTTTCCGCACGTCATAGCCATTAGAGTAGCATTAGAATAGCAAATGGATTTGATAAGCTGTAGTAATTCTACTGAATATTAGAAGGCTGTTTTAAAACACTGCGTCAATGACGACATTACGAACGTACAAGTGTGAGTTTATTGAAGAATTACAACTTTTTATCAAAGCAAACATGTGAAAAAACCACACAAAAAATGCTAGGATTAGGGCATTTTTGGAACTTTAATTTGGGGTGCTGACAGTGATGCTTTGCACAAAATCTATCAATACAAGGTTGTAATGCTAATGTAGGTTCTAAATATGCTAGTGCAGCTTAGGCATGCACTATGTGACTTGTGTATCAAGTTTTAGATGAAAGCAAACAAATCTACCCCATTTTGCTGACAGTATTGTGTCATGCATGCGTTTTTCTCCACCTTTTGGCAAATGCTCATAGAGGAGATGTGTCATGGCAAAGCTTCACCAAAGACGAGGATGTCTTGAGAGTGGTGAAGAATTGACTTCATTCACTTGGTGCAATCTCTTGAAGGAGGCTATAGATTTCCCCGTGTAACTATGGAGAATTATGTTGACAAGTAGTCACTGAAGTGAGTACTTGATGCAAAAACTTCAGTGTGATCCAAGGAGAACGTTTCAAGTTATGGGCACGTTCACCTTAATTTTGGAACAGCCCTCATACCATTTCATATATACAGATTAAGAATCTTTAAAAAAGCAAGCAAAAGAAAAAACAATTGGCCAGTGTACTCACCATTGCTGTCAAATTTCCCAGATTCTTTCAGGTTCTCCACATATGAAAGCAGCAGGTCCTCACAAACTTGGGCCTGTTTCAAAACCAAGAGAATCAGTATTGCATTGTACAGGGCATCCGTCTACACTCAAAGTTCTATGTCTAGTTCTAGTTCTATGTCTAGTTCTAGTTCTGTCTAGTTCTAGTTCTATTCAACAACAACCCTTACACATTTTGCACTGGTATTACTTCAGCAGCTTTGAAGGAGAAAGAGAACAAGCTGCAAGTACCTGCCTATCATGGCATAACTTAGTAGCACTACTGAACTAGCAACAATCATCTAGTTGCTTTCCATGGGGAAAAGTGAGTCAAAACCATTTTGCCAGAAAACTTTCAAACTCAGCATCTCAAGGGGGCTTTGCCTGAAAGGATAATCGAATCACCCCCATACTGTACATTTATGAATGAAACAAACAAGCATTCGCTTGGCGAAAGAAAGCCCTGACAGGCATAATTTGACTTGTGAATGTTAGCATTTACAAACGAAAACCACAACGTATCAAAGCGAACAATAATTCGATACTTGTTATATTTAATCTGTAACAATGGAAGGTCGATCCTAGTTTCGAATTATTGAGCGGTTTATCGCCCAGCACAAAAACTGCTGGAAACTGTAGCACACCATATTGCTCAACCTCTAGCAACGGAGTTAAAAAGTCAGACTTTTAAAAAACAGTAAGGTAAACAAAAGAAACCTGTACTTCACAAAATCGACACTTATCTAGTCAAGGATGGCCATCGCCGGCTCGCTTTCTTTTGCTGAAATTCCCTGAGTAGATGAGGGTTGACCTATGAACTACTCACTTTACAGGTGTCCTTGTAGATGGACTTGATAGAGACAAAAGAAGGAGGAACTCCTTTCCTCAGGGCTTTCTTCAAGTAGTCATCAATCAGCTCTCGGAACACATCATCTGAAAACATTGGCAACATCATAATCATGTTAAGTAATTCTTACATGCAATAACTGCAGGCTAAAATATGAAAACGTAACCATCGCTCTTGTTCTTGCGAGCCAAAAATTTGACTTAAACCCACTGGCTGAAAAGTAAAATATCCTCCGACATTCGCCTCACAAATAGTTAAAGATAATACCTGCCTCAGCTTTCTTTTTGGCTCAAGTGAGTTGATGCCAATTGCATTGGTGACTCAGATTAACCCTTTCAGCCTGGGTTCCCGGTTCACCATGAATGAGCAATGTGGCCACTGTGCCGGGTTCATGGTATTCTGGGAATCAGGTCACACTTGTAAACAAGGCTGACTAAAGCAGACTATGATTCAGCCAATCACAAGAGGCCTTCTAACCTGTTTGGAATGATGCTTTTGCAAATGGCTGTGCCAATGCAAGCATGAATAGAGAGCAGTTAGGCTTAGTGAAGAATTTTGCTCAACTTGCCAAGTGGATTAGCACAAACAAAAAATAGAAATATTGGCTTTATGTGCTCGGATAGGCCAATTTCTTTCCTTTGTATGTTTTGTCTGTTTGTGATCATTAGTTCCCATGGTATTCCTGTAGCTGTACTCCTATTTGATGTTTTACCAATTTTGTGAGCTGAGAAGCAAAGGTGACGGAGATAGACCTACCCCTGGGCGTCCAATTTCAATGAAGAGTAGATTCTAGCGTCACGAACAGAAGAATGACAGAAGAACGAATAAAAACCCGAACAAAGCCAGCGCTTGCGCATTGAGCGAAATCAACAGAGCTGGAGCATTTTGACTGGACGTCATGTCCGAGTAAAAAATCGTATTTTGGCCGGGTTTTTTTTGTGTTTTGGCCAAAAACCGTAATTTTGACGGATTTTTCAGCATTTCCCGTAATCGGCGGCTGAAAAGTGTAAAAAACCGTAATAGATTACGGTTTCCCGTAATGGTTGGCAACTCTGTATTTGCAGACTTACAAGACAAGGGTTTAAACTTCATTTTGATACTGGCAAAACAATTTATATACAGATGCAAAGTAGTGAAAGCTCTACCAGATGTACAACACTTTAAGGCTATACCCAAAGAACGACCCGAAAGAAAGACCATTTCAAAACATTTCTGCAGGCAAAATCTCCACCAACCCGTGGCTTGAAATATATGTAGATGAACCTACAAATAAGACACCTAAAGCCCCAAAAACCATAATATTTTTACTATAATATGGACCTATAGTTAACTTATGTGCAATTCCTTATACTATGTTGTATATGTTGATATGCTACTTGTATTGCCATGTCTATGTTGTACAACTGCCCATGTATGCATCTTAATGTCAATAAAAAAAACACCAAAACTAACATATGATGCAACAATTTTTAGTTTTCAGTTTAAACTTTTTATAAATGCTTTTCTGTTCGTAGACCAACTGAAAGTCCAGAGAGAAAAAAAAGTGGGATTCAAACAGTTTATTTTCAACTTCATTTGTTTCTTTTCTAAAGAACTCTTGATATTCCCATGACCTGAGCTAACTACAGAGGACAATTGAAGTCTGTCAGGCAACTTGTATAACTACTCCAGTAGGTGTGCATTGATACAAATATAACCAAATTGGTCCAATTTCAAAATAATGATTAAAAAAAACCTGCATTTATATTAGCCCATCCACCCCTAGCTTGAAAGCTTTAAGCATGGCACAATCCAATACTACCCCACCAGCCTACGTCTAAAGTCAACATAAAACCATCTCAACTTTCTAGTTAGGCCAGGGCCAAATTTCCATTACACAAGCCCTCCAACACAAACATATTGACAAAATCTTTGGCTCTTCCTTGCCTCTCTGACCTTCATAAAAAACATTGCCGTTACCAGTCTGCTTGGAACCTATGCCATTGCACTTTCCTGGTTAAAACATGGGAGCTATAAATCTACCATTCTCTCCTTTCTCCGATAGTGAGCAAAAATGTTAACATTTGATTGGCCTATTGGCACACTGCCAGGACAAAAATTTATAGACAGGGTTTAGGCCTGACCAATTACCCATGGATTAATCTAAGCAAAATTTCTGTATAAGTGAAGGCAAAGCTGTTTGAAACCGAACTACCGTATTTTAATGACTAGATCCCACCAGATCCCTATCGCCATGTGATCATTAGTCTAACAGATACCAAAACAAACAGGGTAATCTTCGTCGCCACCTGTTGCAATGTACAAGATATAGCTTCATCTAAATTGCCCAAATTAGCATATTATTGATTAAAATTCTTCATGACAGGGCAAACCCTTCTCACCTGTGGTGAAATTCAGTGGCAATCGCTTCGGCATGGTGGCACGTGGGAATTTTTCAAGCACGTCTTGATACAACTTCATTCTTTCCTCTGGCTTGTCATCTGTGCCAAGGAACAAAAGTCACAAACAAAACTTGTAACAAGGGACATTTCAAAGCACAGAAGAAAATACAAAATCATCATCCTTTTGTATCATACAAAGAAAAGAATCAGACTTGCCAAAATTTAAAGTCAGAAAATGATAAAAAGGCCCAGCGTCTTGAGATGATAACTGTATGTCGTGTCGACCTATATCTGGTAGATCTCATGGTGCTGAAGCAGGACGAGTTAGATGATGAGCAGAAGGATCTTCAGACTAGGTCAACAGAGGCATGTCAATCTTACACACGTTTTGTTATGGACACTAGTGTAATGGTCAGGCTCTTTGCCTATTATGAGGAAGACCCAAGTTTGATCATGTGTGAGGACCATCTGAATTTTTTCTTCTTCACTTCTTTCAGCCCTGACAGGCAGGGTCCAAGTAGCCTGCCTTCAAATGTCCTTACAGCAGTGCTTCAAACAGCAAATGACAAAAATAGAGGAAATTTTTAGTCATCAATGCCCTCTGCCCTAAGCAGCGATGTAAATGTGCGCTCCCGAGTAGCAAACACTGAGGTTATGCAATGCAATAAAATCATCAATCGACTTCGGTATTAAAATGATAATGGACTAACAGAAACACTCTTACTAATAAATTGTTAGCTTCTTTGTAAAGAGAGAAATAAAGAGCTCTCACTGTTTTGATAAACACCAAGAGGAAGATTATTGACTGTGAACACCAGAAATCTGGATCTAAACCTAATCCTTAATAATCAATAACTAAAAACTCCAGTGATTATATTGAGGCGTTCATTTACTAATCGCTGAAGTAAATCCCTTCTTGTGCCAATGGTATGATGACTCTGAATGTAATCTACTTGTCTAACCCAATTTATAGAATAAGGAAGATATGTCGAATGCACACCTGCCTACACAACGCTTGGCAAGTATGCGACAATAGCATGCCTCAATAATCCAAATACTGAACAGGTATCAGACCTGTAAGTGAATGCCCACAAAATTGTCTGAAAATTTTACCAGGCCTTACGGCTCAAAAGTTAAAAAATTGACATCCCATTGGAGGCTGTCGGAACTTCCAATCGCGATAAAATTGTCAGACTTTTTACAGGTCTGGAGGGTAAAGATGCAAATACAAAAAACACAATCTTAATGGAATATCTTCCACCCACTGATAACTTCAAGTAGACACTTTGCACAAAGGACAGCTTAGCTTGATTTGGTTACCAGTTTTACACCCCCTGCAACACTGTAAGATCATTTAAGAGACCGGCTTCTTCGACCCTGCCTGTCAGGGCCAACCAGGGCTGAGAGGGAAAAAATCCCAGCAGAAGAGAAAAGCAGACCATCCGCAACTGGGATCGAAATAGGGTCTTCCACATGACAAGGCGAAGAGCTAAACCATTACACCACAGCGCCCGTCAAAGGACAGCATTTTTATCTAAATCTCTTCCCACGACACACACCAAGGCTTACCTAAATGCATTGCATTTTCATAGCCTCTGTAATAGGCCCAGTTCTCTGGGTTTCTGTCAATAAGATCTTTGTAGATTCCTCCAGCTTTTTCATGTTCCTCCATCTCAGTGAACAGATTAGCTGTGGAGAAAAAAATACAAATGTGCCATGAGGATAACATCACCTCAAAGGTTACTACATAAGCACCCAGGTTTCCCTGACAGGTACAATTCTTTTCACAGCTCTCACCTTAGCACAAGACACTAACTTCCTGTACAGGATGGGACACCAGTCCACAGACACCACACTACTGCATCCCTCTCTTACATCAACATTCATACAAACATCCGCTTGGCTACATTCAAGACTAAGCTACACGTCTTGAGATAAATCTGAGAGGGTACACCCACATTTCATACCTATGTCATTTGCTATTAAAACCAGACCTAGGTGCACTAGCCCAGAGATTCTGGACCTCAGTAGACACGCTATGCTAGTCTATGAAATATCTCAATGGCTGATAACGAAAAATCAATAATACATTGCGTAGATTCACTAATCATGTTGTCGAATATGTGTATAGCCTCCCTTGTTCTCTTCTCATTGTACCGCCATTCTCTCTATAACGCCAGCTTTCTAATTGTCCCATGGTTGCCGGTTCGACGAGGTTTTACTGTAGCTCACTTAAGCAGCATTCACTGAACCACAATAGTTCACTTCTTGTAGGTCTATAAAAGACTGTCCACACTTTGAGAACAGCTAAGGTTATTGAAAAACTGACCCATTGTTTCCTGCACATAGAGTCGATCTACAATCTGTTGGTCATAGTTCTTCAAATGCTCCATTGCTTCCTCCCTCATCCCTGCCTCTTGCATGACAAGGTTCTGGTAAAGCAGCAGTTCACTGTGTTCATAATCATAGTAGGGCTTGGGCTGCAAAACAATCAGAGAACATGACTGGTTGGCGTCATCTCACAGGACACATCAACATGGCAACAAACTCACTTCTCAAATAACCAACAGGGAAACTCAATAAATACACCAAACACTTCTCATAAACACCCCGCCCCCAATCTCTGACTTTCTCATTGTACCCATTCCTGAAGTCCCAGTCACAGATGTAGCCATATGGACCAACTATAGACCAAGGGAAAAGCAATCTAAAACCTATGCATCAAGCTGTGCAATAGAAAACGCACACCACAACTGCACTGCAAATTGACATCATCTTTAAAGAGTAAATATGTCCTAAAAAATGAAAAGGAGGAACATGAGAGAATATACAAGTTCTTTGTGTCAAATACTTTGAGGTTGTGGTGTGCCTTCCTCTTTTCTAATTGTTTTAATTCTTCACTTGTCACCCTGTTTGAATCCCATTGGATCCCTTACAGCACCATCTCTGTTGGAGGGCTACCTATTTAACATACACATTCACAAATGTCCAAACTATACATCAAGATGAGCAAGACGTAAAAAAAACAACAACCATCAGGCTTTTTTCTCACTGTTTGTGTTTTCCTGAACTCTTCCAGTATCCTCAGGCACATATCGTAGTCTTTCAGCAAATGATAAGCCATTGCATAGCCTATCCATGAGGCCCTCTGACCAGGCCGAAGTGCTAACAGCTGGTATCTGGTTTCCTGCACAATAGAAAGGACACACACACATACAAATTGCATCTATATACAAAAGAAATTGCTATAACAAGATGCAAAATAACCCATCTGGAACAAAATGTTATAACACGATGCAAAATAACCCATCTGGAACAAAATGTTATAACACAATGCAAAATCTCATCTGGTCAAGTTACCTGGACTACCTTCAAGCTAAAGGATAAGCCGGACAAATCACAATTGGAGAAAGAATAAGCCAGACAAATCACAATTGGAGAAAGAATAAGCCAGACAAATCACAATTGGAGAAAGAATAAGCCAGACAAATCACAATTG
>JAUKPP010063271.1:13641-26860 GCA_032273245.1 Phyllaplysia taylori
GTGAGCTATGACACGATTGAACTGGAGAGTAGCGATTGGAATGGCTTATGGCTACGAGGCTTCGAGAACGCAATATTCAATGTCAATGCTGATGTCATAGATGATCAAGGCGATACTGACCCTAATAATGATACGGTAACGGAAAGTTTTAATAGAGTTGATACAGTCAATATTACTGAAGGTGTTGATTGGTTGGATATTGAGTTGAATACAGGAGGTGGTGCTGATGTGATTAATATTAATACGCCAACCTTTATGAATGCGTTAACCGTCAATACTGGTACGGGTGCAGACCAAGTGTATCTTGCCGCTGAAGATACAGGCTTAACGACTGTGAACTTGGGTGCTGGTAACGATACGCTCAATATGGACGCAACAGGTGATGCGGCTATCGTGAATGCGGGAGCTGGTAACGATGCGATTAATGTTAATTACGATGTAAGTGGTGCGCAGACAGGCCTAAATGGTATTGGCGGCACCCTAGCATTACATGGTCAAGCTGGTGATGATACTTATCAAATTGGATTGGCTGGCGAAGGCTCATCATTGATTACAGTGGATGACAATGGCATTGTTGATGATACGAATACCTTGTTTGTTTACGGTACTGACCAAGTAGACAACTTCTTATTCCGTACAAATTCAATCAATGCAATCGAAACCGATAACGAGGGGAGTGTGGTTGTTGGCGGTACAGCTGAACGCATTTTCTACGGCAGTGACTTAAACGGCGGAATTACCGTTTATGGGCGAGAAGGCAACGATAACTTTACTTTTGATGACTCCAGTGCAGTATTAACCGTGCGAGGTGATGAAGGGGATGACAATTTCCAAATTGGACAAGTGTTTAATTCGCCACGTGATGCGCTGGCTGGTTTGTTGCCAGGTGATTGGTTCGATACCACGTTAACAACTAAAGGCTATATCAGTAACGGTGTTGGCGCTTCGGCATCAATGTATGGCGGTGTAGGTGAGGATAGTTTCTCTGTCTATCGACATAAATTTGAGATATCACTTTACGGTGAAGAGGATAATGATACGTTCTTAGTACGTAGCTTTGTTCTGATTAATCCGAATGATACCAAAGCACCATTTACCAATATTAATGGTGGTCAGGGCGCTGATTTTATTAGTTACGCATTGAATGCACCAGTCAATATCTCTGGTGGTGATGGCTTGGATACATTGACTATCATGGGAACTGAGTTCGATGATGACTTTGTTATTACGACAACCGGTGTTTATGGTGGTGGCCGTTATACCAGCTTCGATGGTATTGAGAAGCTGGTTATTGATGGCATGGAAGGTAACGACACCTTCTTTGTTTACAGCACAGATGAAAATGTTGTGCTGAGTTTAATTGGTGGTTTGGGTAGTGATACCTTTGAAACTGCGGGGGGCAATAACGGTGACCCAGTCTCTGTTGTGGCTGATGATTTATTAGGCCACAGTGGTTTGATTGAAAATGTGATTACCAGTACTGACGATCGCTTAAATGAGGTTAAACAGACAATATCAGCCAATGTGCTAGATGATGATGAAGCATCGGTTCTAATTCGTCCAGTATTGGGCACCATGCTGCGCGCATTTGAAGATGAGCTGACTGGTGCCATGATTGATCCTAAAGGCACCAATACCTACGAAATTGTCCTCACAAGACCACCGCAAGATGTTGTGCGAATCACGGCAACAGCGGTATTGCCAAGTGAGGCTGAATTAGAGGCAGGGGCTAAAGGCGTTAGCTTAAATGGTAGTGAAACCAGCACTATGTTGTCATTTGATAGAAGTAACTGGTTTATTGCACAAACGATTACTGTTGCTGCCATTAATGATATCTATGCTGAAGGCAACCAAATGGTTGAGATTCGTCACAGCGTGCAAGAGGGCACGACAGATCAAGATGGCGATGCTTATGACCGCGTGTCTACTAGCCGTATGACGGTGCAGGTGATTGATAACGAGAGCCGTATTGCGACTGCAACTGAAAAGGCTGTATCTGCATCAGTGATCCTCAGCCAAAATAGCGGTGAGCCATTAGTGGCTGAAGCAGTTGCTGAACTGAATAAAGACACTTATCGCTTAGTCTTAAGCCAAGCGCCGACAGATGATGTGACGGTGACAGTGAATGCAGGAGATCAGTTAGTTGTTTCAGAAGGATTAGATACAGGCGCTTCAGTTTATACAGATACACTCACATTGACATTCACAGCGCTTAATTGGAATCAGGTGCAAACTGTGACCTTTAAGCCTAAAGTAGATACTGATGTAGAAGGCATGCATTATGGCCGCATCACGCATACGGTGAGCAGTGCTGACACATTCTTCGATGGCTATAACCTTGGTGCATTTGATGTCACCATTGCGGATGGCGAATACCCAACCTTGTTATTGTTAGAGAAACATAGCGTTGATGTTGATCTAGACGGCTCAGGCACAATAAGTGCCAATGAAACGTTTAACTCCTATAGCTTGCAAGATGGATCATCTACACAGGTTGCTGAAAAAGCTACCACTGGCGTTTTGACTAAAGGACAAGTGATTGCTGATGGCACTGGTAATCAATTCTTTGATGGTAGTGTTGGTATTGCTGAAATTAATAAATTACAAGGCAATGATGCTTGGTTCTTAGCGCAAGATTTGAGTAATGCGCGGTGGAGTAAAGCAACTAACCCTGATATTCAAAACGCTACGGTTGATCCACATATTACGGTGAATGCCACAGGTGATGGTAGTCGTGATTTCTATCAATTTGAAGTGACAGCTGACATGTTGACAGCAGGACAAGTGAACCTGTTTGCTGATATTGACAATGGCTACGCCGCTGCTGATGCAATCTATTGGGAGAGTAGCTTACGTTTATCAAAAGTAGTTGGTGATGGCATCGTAGAGGAAGTCTTCTCTGGTTACGGAAATGGCGCTGATGCGGGTGCTAATGACGCTGACCTTAGCGCACTGAACTTACAACTCGGGATTTATATTCTTGAGGTGAATGGTACGGTTAATCCAAACGCGGTTGCGACAACCGTCGGCACAGGTGTGCCAGAAGGTGTGGATTATCAGCTACATCTAAGCTTATCTAACCAGAAGGTTTCTGAATTCAAATTTACACCTGCACCATTACTTGAAACAAGCGCTGCTAGTACAGCGGCAGGGAAAAATATTAGCACGGGTAATAATACAGGATGGAATGATCAGGTTGATCCTAATGTTGGTGCGGGTAGTATTGATAGCAGCATGTCGCATGTGACGATTGAAGGTAATGGGTCTTATAGTAAAGATAATTATATCTTCCACGTCAGTAGTGATATGTTAATCAGTTATGCTGGTGATATTGATGTTGGTGCATCAGATCCAGGTGAGAATGCGGGTTGGTTTGAAGCGGCAGGTATCGACTTCCCTACAGGCACGGTAACGACAGGTGACCGTTGGGTTGTGACGGTGAGTGGTCATGTTTATGAAGTGACTGCTGGCGCGGTAGATGGCACGGATGGTGCAAACTTAGCGCAGTCGTTGGTGAACAAGCTGAATGATGCGGCTACTGGCTTGGACCAACAACTATTTGATGGGCAAGACTTCTTTACGGTTAGCCGTACAGGGGATGATGTTTTAATTAACAATGTTGGTATGGGCTTTAAATTGTCAGTGGCACATGAAACGACACTGACTGATGTTGAAACGGCGTTGCCGCTGCAAGAGAATCAATTTGTGCTGGCAGCACCAAGAGGTGGTTTAGCCGTTGGGCAAGTGTGGACCGTGAACATTGATGGCGTACCATACAGCTATACATTAGATTTAAGTGACAACACGGTTGATAAAGTTGGGGCTAAATTGGTTGAGCGTGTTAACCGCGCAACAACGGCTAATCCTGCTGGATTAGGCACTGATTACCGGATTGCCTATGATAATACGAATAACACCTTAACGGTGATTGATGGCAGAGCGGTAGATGATATCAGTGTAACTTACAGCGGTGAGCGAGCCATTGCGGCATCGGTGTCTAGCACAACGACTTTCTTAGATTCAGCAACTATCACACTGTCTGGCGCTGTTGCTGACAGTCAGACATGGTCTGTTACTGTCGGCTCCGCTGGCAATCAAGTAACAGCTAGCTATACAACTACTGCTGAATCTACAACGGCCAATCCTACAACGAAGCTTAGTTTGGTAGGTATTGCAGCTAACCTAGCGAGTCAGCTTGCAAATGTGGACTATACGGCAGGAGATGCATTCTTTACAGTGAATAACGGCAGTCACGACCATGCTTTTGCGGTGACAAAATCAGTAAACAAGGGTGGAAGCATTGGTATAGCTGAAACTAGCGCTTATGAGCAGACGTTAACACTGAATCAGAACCTTGCTACTGGCGAGCAATGGTCGATTGCAGGCGCAGGTGCCTTTACTTCTAGTTCAGCTAATAGGACGACATTAGACACTGAGTTGGAAGCGGCTTATGACAGTTCTGAGCGGAATGGTAATGTCATTACCGTTCGCCATAGCAGCAACCCTAACTTGACGGCTAAGATAGTTGCGACGGGTGTGAGTATTGCAAGTAATACAGCAACTGACATTACGCTGTACTCACAGGCGATTGAATTAGGGAATACATACACGTTTGCAGGTGACACATGGGCACTGACAGTAGGTGGTGTTCCTCATGTAGTTACGGCAAGTAGTATGAGTGCAGCCGCAAGCGCATTGAATACGGCTTTTGGCGCTGCTTATGAGATAACAGGTAGCGGTACAACATTAACGATTGTCGCGGCTGATGAAAGCCAAGTCATTGCCAGCATGAAGGTGACTAGTGCCGAAGCACCGGTGAATACGATATCTGACTCGCTTACCCGATGGGACATATACGCGATTGATTTGGTTGAGGATAATTCACCTGCAGTCGATGATGAGTGGTCAATTACAGTGAATGGTATTGCTTATACCTACGCGGTTAAGCAAGCTGATATTGCGACTGCTACAGCCGCTAATCCCATCAATCATATCGTTGCCGATAAGCTGATGGGGCTACTGAATGCGGCAGGCTTAGCAACGAGCGCTACTGCGACGGGTAATACTGTTGTGGTTCAAGGTAGTGCTGTTGATGATGCTGTGGTGACTAACCGACGTGATGCCTCAGTTCAAGCTTTATTTGATATTGATAATGGACAATCATTCAACGATGTTAGTGAGCAGGTTGAACGGACGTCCGATGATGGTTCTTGGAATAGTACTGAGTTTTCACTGACGCCGACGTTCACCATCACAACCACAACTACGACCACGACTAATGGTTATACTAAGACACCGTATATCAAGGCTTTTGCACCTGATGGCACAGAAGTGGTTGTTGATACGGATTACACGACTACTGCTGATTTGGGTAGTCTGGATATCAATGATCCGATGAAGTTGTTCTTCTTTGATAAAGAGGGGGATTACAGAGTTGAAATTGGTTATACGGTAACAAAAGATGAAACTGTTGAGGTTGAAACGACAGTCGAAACGTTTGCTTATAGTCAGTTTTATTCGTTGACTAACTATACCACAGTAACGACAACGGCACCTGTTGTGTCTAATACGGTTACGTCAGAAGAGGGCATGACTTCAGCCTATACATTGAACGCTTCATTGGATGGACATGCTACAGATACTGATCTTGTTAATTTGGTCGGTATGAAGCTGACCGTGCTGACAGGAAATTCTGCGGGGCAATTTGCAACCATTAATGGCTACAATGCAGAGACGAATCAATTCGAACTTAGCAGTAACTTGGCTTTATTAGCCGGTGACCATTATGAGATTAGCTATGAAGTCGCAAATGAGTACACGGACTATGGCATTGCTAGCAATACTGAGTGGCAGAATGATAACTACTTTATGGTGTTGTCTGGTCAGCCAACTGATGATGTTTCAGTAGCCATTGACGGTGTTAAAACGCGGACTTATAACGCGGATAAAGCATTCACAGATGAGGCTGAATTAGACCTTGTTCAAGTTGCCGCAAATCGAGCAACTGTCGACTTTACGACAATGACGTGGAACGCACTGCAGCCTGTCGTTGTTGAAGCATTTGATGCCGCCGCCGATATTAATAATATTGAGGGTGGTGATGTCAAAGTGTTTAGCTTAGGCAGTGAACGTGTGAATGAAGTACGTGGCCCAATCTTTATCAATGGTGGTATACAAGTAGGCTCAAACTATGAGTTGAGCAATCCTTTGATGTTGCCGGATGAAATGAATCTCTATCCAGCTGATGGTGCAATATCAGAGGTTATTGGCACTAATGTCATTAAAGATGCTGCTGCAACATACTGGGACCCTGTGGAAAAAGTATTCAAGCCAGGGTTTGATGCGCGCATCGATGGTAATCCATATGAAATCACCATCATGCGTGAAGTATCAGGTGTATTAGAAGTGATTGCTAAAGTTGATGTGATGGCTGTCTCAGCCAACTTGGAAGAAATTACGTTAGATACACTACCTGCTGGCATCGTGCTAACTGCTGGTGATCAATATTATATCCAACCCATTAACTTGAATACGCTTGTTGATGAATCGGTTCAAGTGGATGTGCTAAATATTTATAATGGCAATAGTCCAGTTGAAGAAGCTGTGACGATTACTGAGAATCATGTTGATGGTTTAGGCATGGGCGATAATATTCTACTTGCGGGTACTGAAGTGGTTGGTGGGATTCATTATGAAGGCCTTGAGGCGCTTAATCTTGACCTTGGTCGTGGTATTGATCATGTGATTATTGAGTCTACTCATGAAGGCGCAACAAATATCACAACGGGTGAAGGTAATGATAACGTATTAATCAAAACCGTCTCTGGTGTGACGAGCATTGCGACTGAAGAAGGCGATGATGTGATTACTGTTCGCAGTGATCAAGACCTAGTGGATGAAATTGCTGCTTTATTAACCATTGATATGGGCGCTGCTGGTGCAACTGGCGATATCTTGAATGTGGATGATAGCGGTGATCAGGCTAGCAATGAGATGCATTTAACCCGCACGAGTTTAACGGGTTTAGATATGCCGTCTGTTACCGAGAAGCAGCAAGTGCTTGTAAGAGCTGCAAGCGGTAATTACAGCATGGACTTTGGTCAGCCTTTTGGCGCAGTGACTGTGGGTTACGGTATTTCTGAAGCGGCGATGGAGACAGCGTTGAATAGCTTCTTCGGCATTGCTGAAGGCGTTAGCGTGGTAAGAGAAGTGTCAGCCAGTGGTCACCTATATACCATCACATTTGGTGGTGAACTAGCAGGTGCGTCGATTGCTGAAATGGTTGTCGATGCAGCTGGGTTATCTGCTAGCAATGACATTTCGGTTGATGTGAAAAATAGCACCTTGCGTGAGAGTGCGCTGGCCAGTGCTGCGGGTAATACTCAGATGCTAACCGTCAATGCGACTACAGGGTCATTTACGCTTGATGTGTTGGGCAAAACAACAGCAGCCATTGCTTGGGATGCGGATGCGACAGCCATATTGGCTGCTTTGAATCCAATTCTAAACCCTAATAACACGAACACGTCATTACCACATACGGATAATGTCGCTGTGATTAGAATGGGTGAGGCATGGCTGATTCGCTTCCAAGGTGAGCATGAGGCTGCTGAAATTACTACGGTAACAGGTGATGCGACGCTGGAAACACGTGTAGATGGTATTAACTATTATGGTGTGGAAACATTGAATATTGATACTGGGGCTGGTGATGATGTCATTAACGTGCTGTCAACGAATGCTGCAACAGTGACGAATATTGATACTGCATCTGGAGCTGATCAGTTCTTTGTTAGTTCAACGGCTGATGGTCAGTTTACTAATCAAGAGCAGGCAACGGGTGTGCTAGATGGTATTGAAGGCACTTTAAATATTGAAGCTGGTGCTGATACCAATGCATTGTTTGTGAGTGATTTTGATAGTCCAAATGCTGATACCAATTTTCAGTTATTTAATAACAGTATTCAAGGTATGTCAGATGGCGATATTAATTATGCGGCAACTGGTGGTAACTTTGATAATGACATCGTGATTTGGGCCAGTATGAATAATGATGTTATGACAGTAAACTCCGTATATGAAGAGTCAGTTTCTATTACGACACTTTATGGTAACGAAGGTGATGATCAAATCATTGTGGTGGCAACGGATAATGTGAATAACCCAAATCATATTGCGCTTCAAACACTAGAACGTCGCATCGACATATTTGGTCAACAAGGCGTTGACACAATCACTGCGGCTACTGCAACACTAGCTGTTCGTGTGGATGGTGGTGATGATAAGGATTACATTACAGGCGGTTTTGGTAATGATGTGTTGTTTGGTGCAAAAGGTGATGATGAAATTGATGGTCGCCAAGGTGAGGACTACATTGATGGTCAAACAGGTCATGACACGATTCGTGGTGGAGATGATAATGATGAAATCTACGGCAGTGAAGGCAATGACATTATTCGCGGTGAGGCGGGTCAAGATGCCATTGATGGAGGTCTTGGCAATGATGTGGTCTTCGGTGAAGATGGCAGCGTGCTCAATGCAGCTGGCATCATGTTGGCTGAAGATATGTTTGATGCGAACGGCATATTTAAAGTAGTCACAATTGTGAGCACTGATATAACGATAAGTGATGATAAGATTATCGACTTAGATGGCAACAATATTATCGTCGCTGGTGCAGGTAAAGATACCGTAACCACAGGTGACGGTGATGATGTGATTATTGGTGATAATGGTGACATTACGTTTACAGATACAGGCTATATCGGGTCATTAATCGTTACTGATTTAACCAACGGTGATAGCGATACCATTCAAGCTGGTAATGGTAATAACATCATCGCTGGTGCAACGGGTGATGATGTTATTAAAACAGGTGTCGGTGATGACGTTGTTCTGGGAGGAGGTGGTCGTTTAGCATACACGGCAGGACTATTAACCCGAGCAGAGTCTAAAGCGAGCAAAGCGGGTAATGATGACATTGTAGCAGTCAATGGTGATAACGTTATTATCGCTGGCGCAGGTGATGACAAAGTAACGACAGGTGACGGTGATGATGTGATTATTGGTGATACAGGTGAAGTACTGTATACCGCAGGCTTGATGACAAAAGCAGCCGCGACCAATGAGGGGTTTGGTGACGATAATATTGTTTCAGGAGCTGGTAATGATATTGTGTTAGCTGGTTTTGGTGATGATGTGATCAACAGCGGGGCTGATGATGATATTGTGATTGGCGATACGGGTAGCGTTGATGTTAAAACAACTGGTAATCCTGTTGTTTTGATTAAAAATGATGCTGACCCAACTAAAGGCGGCAACGATATTATTAAGCTTGGTGCTGGAGATGATGTCGGTATTGGTGGCGCTGGTTCGGATGCTATTTTTGGCGAGGCAGGGTCAGATGCAATCTTTGGTGATTTTGTTGAAATCAGCGTGTCTAGAGCAGGTGTAAGAGACTATCAATCTACATTACCAAGCTTCGGAGCAAGTGATACCATTTCTGGCGGCACAGGAACTGACTTACTTGTTGGTGGTAATGGGTTTGACTTCTTTGATAGTGAATTTACCACGGATATTGTTGTAGGTAACTATGCTCGAGTGGTCGCTTCTGGTGATTTCTCAACCTCTTTAGTCGTTTCTGACCCATTAGGACTTGAAGCTATCTCTTTAAGCTTATTTGGGCTATATGTCGCTAATCCAGCTGGGACGGGAGCTAGTTTGTATAGTGATGCCAGCCCCGCTGATTTTGATGATTTTGATGATTTTGATGATTTTGATGATTTTGATGAAAGACTCCCTTTAGACTCGCCTCAAATGGATAAAGCGTTACGTTTAATGCCACTACTGAATGTAGAAGAGTTATATAAATTATCAGATAATGAACTGAAAGACTTTTTACGTAACTTGCCATTACTCGGAACAGAAGATGCGGGTAGCTTAGGTGAGGATGGTGTGAATTTCTTGGCTACAT
This sequence comes from Phyllaplysia taylori, assembly GCA_032273245.1. Taxonomy (NCBI): domain Eukaryota; kingdom Metazoa; phylum Mollusca; class Gastropoda; order Aplysiida; family Aplysiidae; genus Phyllaplysia; species Phyllaplysia taylori. The sequence goes on from JAUKPP010063271.1 coordinate 23,615, forward strand.
CAGCAGGTCCTGGTATTAAAGTTCCAGAAGAATCAATAACCGAGGAAGAACGTTCCCCAGAGAATACCATTTGGGCAATTAAGGAGCATGATGATGCATCACCAGATGCTATGCTTGCAACAGTAGAGGGTTCTGATGAGCCGTCTGGTCTACTCGACTCTGCAGCTGATGCATTGGCAATGAGCTTGCTCGCCGCTAATGTAGCAGGGGCACGTGGTTGGAGATTAGGGCATTTTAGTGATGAAGGCAAGGTAATTAAAGGTGATCTGCAAGGCTTACGAAAAGAGCAGGCCAGCCGGAAGTATTCACTTTGGGAGAAGTAGGGCTTGATTGAAGTTAATGTGAACTAATTATAGTGAGGTGCGCAGCCACATTTGAATAGTGTAATCACTATTGGGTTCAAAATAGGCTCGTAACTTTGCTAGTACTTAAGTTAATATAGGCTGTATCCAGCCTTCTGATTACCAATATTGTTAATCCCAATCTAATTATTAGTTATCGTTAATCGTTTTATGAGCCTAGAAAAACACACCCCGATGATGCGTCAATATTTGACGATCAAAGCACAGAATCCTGATATGTTGCTGTTCTTTCGCATGGGTGATTTTTATGAGTTGTTTTTTGAGGATGCGGAAAAAGCGGTGCGCTTGCTTGGTATTACACTGACGCATCGTGGTAAGAGTAACGGCGAGCCGATTAAAATGGCTGGTGTGCCTTACCATGCGGCTGAGCAATATTTAGCCAAGTTGGCTAAATTGGGGGAAGCGGTTGCCATTTGCGAGCAAGTGGGCGCAGTGGTCAAGGGTGCCAATAAAGCGCCAGTCGAGCGCGCAGTGACGCGCATTTTAACACCAGGCACATTGACTGATGCGGCGCTCATGGATGAAACCCGTGATAATGCTTTATTGAGTATTTGCTTTACGGATGGTTTGGTTGGGTTGGCGCGCTTAAATTTAACTTCTGGTGAGTTTGTGTTAAGCGAGGTAGCGATAGGGCAGTTGGCGCAAGAGATTGAGCGTATTAACCCTGCTGAAATTGTCTATGCAGAAGGCTTACATAACGCGGCCATTGAGCAACATAAAGCACCAAAGAAGCATATTGCCAGTTGGCAGTTTGATTATGAAACAGCGCTTAATGTACTCACCAGGCAGATGAATACCAAAGACCTGAATGGGTTTGGTTGTGCTGAGTTTAATGTGGCGGTTTCGGCGGCAGGTGCTTTGTTAGAATACGTGAAACATACGCAGCGCACTGTGCTTCCTCACATTACGGCGTTGAACGTAGAGCAAACCAGTCAATATATTCAGCTGGATGCGGCTACGCGCCGGAACTTAGAAATCGACACCACGATTCGTGGTGAAGTCTCTCCGACCTTATATTCTCTATTGAACACCACTAAAACAGCCATGGGTGCGCGTTTGCTGCGGCATTGGTTGCACCACCCATTACGCGATCGAACACAAGTGGCTAACAGACATGAAGCCGTCGCTGAGTTGATACAAAAAGATCAAACGGCAGACTTGCATGCGGTGTTAAAAAACATTGCCGATATTGAGCGGATTACCGCTAGAGTAGCGCTTAAAACAGCGCGGCCGAGAGATTTATCTGCATTACGCGATAGCTTAAATCAATTGTCAACCGTGCAGACAGCGCTGCAAAACAGCCAAAGCGACTTACTGCAAACATTGATGCACAGCTTACAAGCCGACCCGGCAGCCACTCAATTATTAGCAGCGGCGGTTAAAGAAGATCCTTCGGCTTTGTTGCGTGAAGGTGGCGTGATTGAATATGGCTTTGATGCCGAGCTAGATGAGTTGCGCGCGCTACAAACCAATCATGGTGATTTCTTACTGCAGTATGAAAATACGGAAAAAAAACGCACCGGCTTAACCAATCTAAAAGTAGAGTTTAATAGCGTGCATGGTTTCTATATCGAAATCAGCCGAGCACAGGCCGAAAATGCACCAACCGAATACCGCCGTCGTCAGACACTTAAAAATGTAGAGCGGTTTATTACCCCAGAGCTAAAAGCTTTTGAAGATAAAGTGCTTAGTGCCAATGAGCGTGCTTTAGCCAGAGAAAAAGCACTCTATGAACAAGTGCTTAATCAGCTAGCACTGTGCATTAATGCGCTGCAAACAAACGCCAGTGCAGTGGCGAGTTTAGATGTACTCTGCTGCTATGCCGAGCGTGCAGGGAGTTTGAACTATGTCATGCCGCAATTTGTGCAAGACAGTAGCTTACAGATTGAAGCAGGCCGACACCCCGTAGTGGAAGAAATCACACAACCGTTTGTTTCGAATGAAGTGGCGTTAAGCCCATACCGACAGTTATTGCTCATTACTGGCCCGAATATGGGCGGTAAATCGACCTTTATGCGCCAAACAGCATTAATCGTGTTATTGGCATATTGTGGATGCTACGTGCCAGCAAATGTCGCAAAGATAGGCGAAATAGATCGTATATTCACTAGAATTGGCGCATCTGATGATTTGGCTGGTGGCCGCTCAACCTTTATGGTGGAAATGACGGAAACCGCCAATATTTTGCATAATGCCACGGATAAAAGCTTAGTCCTGTTAGATGAGATCGGTCGTGGCACTAGTACATTTGATGGTTTGAGTTTAGCTTGGGCTGTCGCTAAACAGTTGTTAGAAAAGAATAAATCCTTAACCCTATTTGCCACCCATTACTTTGAACTCACACGCATCGTCGATGAGTTTAAACAAGCAGCTAATGTACATTTAGATGCAGCAGAACATGGCAAAGCCATCGTGTTCTTACATAAGGTAGAAGAGGGTGCCGCGAATCAAAGCTATGGTATACAAGTGGCGCAATTAGCAGGTATCCCAAAATCGGTAGTTTCATCGGCTAAACGTAAATTGACTCAGTTAGAGAGCAATCAGATTGCACAAAGTGATAGCCAGCCTGATATGTTTTCTGCGAGTGCAGAGCCAGAGGAAACGCCACTGCACCCAGCAGTGAGTGAGTTAGAATCTATTCAGCCTGATGATTTGACGCCTAAGCAGGCGTTGGAGTTGTTGTATAAGCTTAAAGAATTAAGCTAGTCTGCTTTTAGGTAATAAGCTTGTAGCTTGGTAAGTGGTGAATTCACACCCCAAGTGCAACAGTTTTAGTTTTAAACAAGACCTCGTCAGGTGTTCTGAAGTTTAAACATTTTCTAGGTCGGTGATTTAATCGGTCAACGACTGCTTGAATTTTATCATGACTCATCTCATGAAAGTT
>JAUKPP010063272.1:2697-16469 GCA_032273245.1 Phyllaplysia taylori
AACCCCCCCCCCCCCCCCCCCCGACATTTTTCAAAATGTCTGAGATACTCGTTTAGAAAGTCACGATGTCGCTATAAAGCGCTAATTATGGCAACAGCATTTTGCAAGGTTTTCCGAGAAGGTCGAAGTAGTGTATCGCGTGTTTTATTGATTTCTGCTAGGCTGGGAGAGTGGGAAGACTTTCTCTGCTCCATCTGTTCGTGTTTGCCCGAGGTAAAGTTTGGAGGCGTTCACTGAGGGAAACATGACATTTATGTCTATCACAGCGGTACCGGGCGTATAGGAGGCATTGGGGCTGTTGGTGAATAGACTTACTCTATTGTCGGGGCGTATAGGAGGCATTGGGGCTGTTTGTGAATAGACTTACTCTATTGTCGGGGCGTATAGGAGGGATTGGGGCTGTTGGTGAATAGACTTACTCTATTGTCGGGGCGTATAGGAGGCATTGAGTCTGTTGGTGAATAGACTTACTCTATTGTCGGGGCGTATAGGAGGCAGTGGGGCTGTTTGTGAATAGACTTACTCTATTGTCGGGGATGTCTTTGTGATGCTGATCCCGTCTTGCTGTTTCACAAAGTTTTAGTGTTCAAGGGATCATGTGTGATTTGTGTGTGTGAAGTGCCGGTACTGCAGGCTTATCTCTCTTTATCACCACGCTGTGAATTGTATTGTAAGTGCTCAATATATTGGATTCTATATGATTCTTATTGTTGTTTTTTCTTTCCTTTCTTTCTTTTCATTTTAGTTTTTCAATTCACTTGATGGTACCAAAGAGCTTAAAATACACACTCTTTCTCTCCGATGGTGCACAATGCAAGGTTTAGTCAAAATACTTTGCTCTGTTTAAATCTTAATTGCTCAAAGGAAATTCTGTTTCGTCTTGGTGAAACGTTCACCTTGTGATTGCTAAGTGTTGTCTAGAAGCAGCAGCACTGTAATAGACTTGATGATCTTTTATCTTTTCGTCTCCCTTTCAGATTGCGATTTACAGTAGGTTCGGTTAAAGTGACAGTGACGGTGCTGTGACAGGGAAGTGCTTGCTGTGGGGCAGACATGGCGGAGAAGGTAAGTGAAGGAGTTGTGTAATAATGTCTGGACATAGTATAATGGTTTTGTTATGATCAAGTAATTTGCGATATTTTACTTAACCACGCTGTTTTGCAAGAGGTGCAGAATGGAGACTGAAATAAATATATAGCCATTTTCTCTTAAATAATCATTGACAGCAAACATGCTATTCATTGACAGCAAACATGCTATTCAATGACTGCAAACATGCTGTCATTCTGATGAAAGTCAGCGGTTCATTATTTCCAACAGCTTTACTGTAGGGTTTTAAATTATAATATGAGGAAATCATTTAGTTGGTGTAGGCCTACAGGTTTTGTGACATAACATCAACATTTTCCATTTCAGTTGATGACTTCAGTTTTAGATACACTGTTGTTCAGGTTACTATGTATCATGGACTTATGCTTATAGTATAATGTAGAGTGTTTATTATTGCTTATCTGTCAAACGTTGAATAGGAAACAAGTGTGTGAGTGAGTTGTGAATGGATGTATGTTTTCTTATGTGTTGCATGTTTGCTTCTTTGTTCTGCATTGTGAAGCGCTTCGAGCCATGTTCTTGGAAGAAGCGCTATATAAGTGATCTTTATTATTATTATTATTATTAGAGTAAAAGTATCCTGGCATTTTTAAATTGTGTATGCATTATTAAACTCATTTATCATTGTGTCTACTTAATTTATTTCTGATTTGACCACAGGGCAGTAAGCTATGGGGCGGACGTTTTACAGGGACAGTTGACCCTGTCATGGAGAAGTTCAACGCCTCCATTCACTACGACAAACGCATGTGGAAGGCGGATGTGGAGGTGAGATGGATTCTATCCTGAGGCAGTTAGGGTAGACGCAATCGTCTTCTGAATTAAAACTCTGTTAGTGATAAGATGGACAAGATTCACTTTATTCTTCTCAACAGAAATGTCCCATACAATGATTATTGATACATGAATATATGGCATTACATTGTGTAACTGAAGTATAGTAAAGTAGTCATAGTTCTGTCTCTCTCTCTTTTGCCGTCCCTCCCTTCTATCAGTGTTTTTATTGCTTTAGAGATTATTCAAGACAAATGATTTGTGGTAAAGCAATACTCTCTCTTTCTTTTTTTCTTTCTGTCTGTCTCTCTATTTCTCATTTTCAATCCATCTGTCTCTATATTTCTTTTTTCTTTCTCTTTTTCTTTCTATTTTGAGTCTCTTTCTGTCTGTCTTTCTATTTCTCTCTCTTTCTGACTGTCTGTCTCTATTTCCCTCTCTTTCTCTGGGTTTTGTGTCTGTAGACAATGTGTGTCAAACTTGCTCTCATCTCTGTCTCTAGGGTAGCCAGGCGTACGTGAAGGCTCTGGAGAAAGCCAAACTGGTCAACGCCGAGGAGAGAGAGGACATTTACGAAGGTTTGGAGAAAGTGAGTTTTTATCTTGTTACTGAGACATGTCATAATACTATTTCCATTACAGTTATATGGATGCATTTACTTCATGACATTTTGTACTAGGACTCAAGGCACACAAATTCTCTCTATCTGTTGCGCTGTCTGTTTGTAATGCTCACTCTATCTTACTCACTCTCTTACTCTCTTACTCTCTCTCAAGAACTCACTTATCTCTCTCTTTTACTCTCTCTTGATCACTCTCTCATTCTTCCTCTCTCACTCTCTCTCTTTCTCATCCTCTCCCCTTCTTCACAGATACACACATGTGCAGAAATTATGCAGTAGTAGTAGTAGTAGTAAGGAGTTGTTTATTAATATAGGCACCAGCCTCGGTGTTTTAGCCTCTTCCTGTTTTGTTTTTTTAATTTTTTCTGACATTATGCGTGCACTCAACCCCTTTTAAAAAAATGCCATGTAGCCATTTTGGTTGAATTTAAATAATTGTCTAACTGAAAGACTGTTTCTGATGAGAAAAAAACCCAGCAAAAAGAAAGAGGAAAAACAACCCTACCCATAAGATAGAAATCAGTGAGAACTTCACCACCACATGAGCTGACATACTAAATATTTTTTCCTTCGCAGGTGAAACATGAGTGGGAGGCAGGGACTTTCGAGATCCGTCCTGGCGACGAGGACATACACACGGCCAATGAGAGACGCTTGAAGGTGTGGAGCCGTAGCACAAGTTTTTCAGTTCAACGAACAAGGATTTTTGTACATTTCATTTACCAAAGGCATCAGCATATTTGGTGTAATGGTTAGGTCCTTCACCTGCCATGCAGAAGACAGGTGTTTAATCCCTGCATTAGATGATCATCTGTCTCTCTGCAGGAATGTTTTATACTTCTCAGCCCGGGTTCGTTCTGATAAGCAGGATGGAAGTAGTCTGACTTTGAAATAACCTTATAGTGTTGCAAGCGACGTAAATCCAAACTAAACCTTACCAGATGTGTTTACTTCAAATTCATATTTCTGTTTCATTTGTATCAACCACATACCCATATAGTTTATTCAATTTGTCATCAGTTTGCCAATAAAATTACATAGTGCTCCTCCATATAGCCTAATCCTAAAATACCAAGAAAAAGTTTTTCATAATTTTCAGTGTGAATTTCTAAATGAAAATGATAAAGAGAAACTTATGTATGTTCTTATTTTTTAAGGATATCTCGTTTGTCTACACATGCTCAGTTGGACAAAGGATTATTGAGAATTTCATTTCGTTGCCGGTATCTATCACCTCCTAGAAAAGTTTGAACCCTTAAGCCTAGTTTAATCATACTTCATGTTTTTTTTCTTTTTCTTCCGCCAGGAACTGATTGGTCAAGCGGGTGGCAAACTTCACACTGGACGTAGCCGTAATGACCAGGTTGCCATGGACATGCGGCTCTGGATGACGGATGCGGTCAAGACGCTGACTGAGCACATTTGTGATCTTGTTCGGGTCATGGTGAATAGAGCAGAAGTGTGAGTCAATTATTTCTTATAATGGCGGTCCATTTGTTGCCAAAGTGTGTAGTACATATGTTTTTTTTAAAAGAAAATTTAAACAATTTCGAGCATATGCTAACACATTCAAAGATCTGTGACCTTGGACTCAGAGGCCAAAAGTCTTGAAATATTCTCTTAAGTTTTATTACTTTGCTGTGTTTACAACAGTAAAGTAATATTAATGATAATTTATATTGACAGAATTTATGTAGCGCATTTTTCTTCCTGAAAGGCAGGTTCTGTGGAGGCCTACCTTACAATGTATTGCTACCCTGGCAGATAAGGCCATATAGAAACATTGTCAATTTCGTGAAAGGCACACACAGTAACATTTTGCTACATCACATATATGTGTTATGTATTTTGTTTTTACACAAGTTCATATGACTTTTGCCGTGTTCACAGGGAGATAGATGTGCTCATGCCGGGCTACACACACCTGCAGAGGGCTCAGCCAATCAGATGGAGTCACTGGGTGCTCAGGTGCGGCAAACAACTGGACTGAAGCATGTATTGATGTTACTGCTTAGTAATTGTCTCATACTGTTTATGTTTTTGTTGTTGCTGTTGATCTGGGACTTATATGAGTTATGCGCCCTTCAAGTAGTCTTTACGACCTACAGAGCATGTCAGTTTAGCTTTGTACCCCGGGAGTGGAGAGTCTTAAAATTGGCCCCTTAATACTGAAAGTGTGCCATGCAGTCTTAAGACTTCTCTGGACCAGATGACTGCTTAGTACAATGCAGTCATTCAGTAATTTACTGCCAATATCGATACGAGGCTTGGACACGATGGTTACAGCCTCTGACTCAAGAGACAGAACCATGTGTATGTCACATCATTTTAACGTTGTCCTGGTGCAGTAACTTAAGTGAAATCATTCACAAAGCTTGCCACAACGGTCTGATACTGTTCATGTAATATAGTTGATAAAAAAGGTATATGTTTGAATCAACCTGTACTGAGCATTTCTTATGTAGGAAAAATGTCATAATGATCAGACTGCTGCACTGAAAGATATGGGAAATACCCTATGCTCATTGAAATTGTTGCTGTTTCTATAGACTTTTGGCTCATACCCCTTGCAGTATCGTGGTTAATTGTCAAATCTCACAGCTTTACCTCCACTTTCAGGGGGTAGGAACACTCACAGCTTGATCAAATTTTTGTGCCTGTTTACAAGACTTAAGATTTTTAGTGAAGGGTTGTTGCCATCCTTGTGGAAAAGTCTGAAAATTTCATTGCAAACAAAATATGCTTTTAGGGTACAGCTGAACTTACAACTTAGGCTCGAAATGTAATTATGCGACATTGAATGGCAGGGACGATAGATCTATATCCTTAGCCATCTTACAAGATGTTGCCATCCCAGACGGTGATTAATTGTGAGGGGTGCTGACAAAATGAGTTGCTTCTCGGATTATAGTTGAAATATTTTGAGCTAATAATGTCCTTAAAAACCAAAAGTTTGTCTAGATTCTATATGGAATGACAAAAGACATATTTAAAGAAAATAGTATTATTGGTTGAAAACTGACAAAGTTTACTCCAGTATTGGTTTTCGGCCGATTTCTCAATTCGTCGATTGCGAGAAGCAACTCATTTTGTCAGCACCCCTCACAATTAGTGCTGTAATTAGTTTTTTTTGCCGTATCTTCATAGAACTTGTCTCTCAAATTCCTGTGCATCCATCTCCCCAGTTATGCAGCCATGCTACAAAGAGATGTACAGAGACTGGAGCAGCTGGGGGACAGAGCGTCCACACTGGTGCTGGGCAGGTCAGTCACATCTGGTGGGAGGTCATAGGTCACTGGGTCATGAAGTTTTCAGGTCAAAAGGTTATTAGAATTACTTAGAAGTACATTCATGGTCCTCAGTGGGTGGGAGAAAACTATTAGTTTAGTTTGTTTGAAATTTTTAATTTGATAGAGGCACCAGCGTATTTAGCTTTTTAGCCATCGGAGGAAAGCTGGAAGTGGAATTTTTTAGATGACATTCTTTGGTATGGTATTTTTTACTTAAATAAAAAGCGTAATTATTTCTTCCTCATTTAAAAGTAAGCCACAGTTGTTTGAATTGAGTGTGTAAGTGTTATCATGTCGGTGAAATATATGCCTTCTTCCTCTGAATATGTACAGCGGAGCTCTTGCTGGGAACCCGTTTGACGTGGACCGGGAGTTTTTGAGATCCGGTGAGTATGAGGTCAGAGGTTAGGGTAGTTTATTGTTGGGAGATTCATCATTTGAGTTTTTACTTCTCATTCTCTCTCTCCTTCCCTCTCTTTCTCTCTCTCTCTCTCTGTTTATCTTTTACTTTCTCTTGATATCACTTTGTCTCTCTTTTACTGTTTTAAACCTTTTTTTTAATCTCCCTCTTTCATTCTCTTCGCCGAGAAATGTACCCCTCTCTCTGTCTATCAATGCTTCTCTTTCTCTTCTTCCCTTCCAGCCATCTGGCAAAGGATGTGTGAGAATTTGAGTCCAACTTGAGCACTTGAGTATTTACCCCACTTCCAGTACTCATTTAAGTAGATCTTAATCATTCAAGTACTCACTTGAGTCTAAAAGCTCCAAGTACTCAAGTAATTTCGTTTTGTTGAAGTTATTTGATCAATGCCATGTGCAAAAGAAAAAAAGAACTCATGGAGCCAGCGCTCAGGATGCGGATAATGGATAGTTACCCAAGTTCTTGAGTACTCACTCAAGTAATTTTCAATCAATCAGATTTAGCTTCCTCATCCCCTCTCTTGATATTGTTCTCATCTGCTACTATGAAGGTCTCATCTAATAATGTCTTGAAGAACCTCACCTTCGTTTCCTTCCCAGAGCTTTGTTTGGAGAGGATATCCATGAACAGCCTGGATGCTGTCAGTGACAGAGACTTTGTGGGTGAGAGCTTGTTTTTTCCTTTAAATTATTGGTGTATGGCTAGGCACAGACCAGTAATTTTCTGTTGACTGTGAGATAGTGGCATTTGAGTTGTGTTGTTCAAAGTTGAGAGAGAAGCAGATGTGAAAAGTCTACATTAGTTTGAAGTTAGTTGTTTATATAGACACCAGCTTCTTTAACTGTTTTAGCCTAAATTTCTACATTTACATACAATTTTATTAGCTTTATGCATAGTTTATCACTCCTTTTTGCCTCATGTTTCTTGACACAGGGTTAAAGCTCACAAATTGTTAGATGAATAAAGTGACAAGAAATGATTGATGCCCTGAGTCTGAATCTACATGGGTTATGAGCTGCATTAATGCACATTTCATAAGCACAAAGTGTTGTATGAGTGAGGTTAGATTACACAGTGTTTGTTCTTTTGAACTGATTAAGCATTTCTTTTTCTCCATATTGGGAGCTCTGGTGTGGTCTGCTTCCCTTACTTCTTTCTAAAAATTAGTGTTGTCTTATTCTATTTACTTGCGCAGAACTGACCTTACAACGTTGACAGTGCCTTAAAACTGAAAAACCTCAACAATTTTCTCCATTGTCTACAGCTGAGTTCCTGTTCTGGGCGTCACTGCTTGGTGTACATCTGAGTCGCTGGGCAGAAGATCTGGTGTTGTATTCCAGCAAGGAATTCAGTTTTGTCACGCTGTCTGACGCTTACAGGTGAGGTGGGCCATACCATGTTTTTACATAAAGATGGTTGTCATTGTAATGCTGTAGTATATACCTTCATCTAAATTGTGAGCCCCAAAATCAAAGGCTCTAGTAATTTTCACGAAAGAGTTTTTAAGTCCTCTGTGTAGAATTTCCTGCACAAGTACATTTCATTAGGCTATTCATTCGAGACAAAAAAAAGAAAGAAAGGTTGAGAACAAGTACACAGCCAAAGATAATAGTTCGTTTTGTGTTCCCATGTATTTTGAAAGTGTACTTTGTGTGAGGAAGAGAGATCTTTGGAGAATTTCACCTTCCAAAAAGGAAATCTGAGATGGTCAAATAGACTCTTAAAATTATTTTTAATGAAAAAACCCCAGATTGAGATGTATGGTGAAATTGGTGGATAAGAGGTGTGATCTTAGCTAAAGACTGAATTTGTACTTATGACATGTCTTTGAACAGACAGGATTTTGTGCTCTTTTGGGAGTTGAAGTTGTTAAAAGAAATTGTTATGAGACAATGTTGTAACCCCTCCATCCCACTTGCGGTCCCCAGCACGGGCAGCAGTCTAATGCCGCAGAAGAAAAACAGCGACAGTCTGGAGCTGATCCGAGGCCGGGCGGGAAGACTTTATGGAAATGTGAGACATACAAACACTCTACTGATTCTATTTTTTGTTGTTGTCATAGAATTGTCGATACTTTTGCCTTGTTAACAATAATAATAATGAATTGCTTTTATATAGCACATAGTCCCACTCAAAAGCCGGCTCTATGCGCTGTATAATCATTATGTATAATTTGCTATATTGATATGATGTACCGAGGTATTAGATATACAGACATAATTTTAACAAGGCAAAACTATTTCAAAGTTTCTTTGATGACATGATCTTTTGTATATGTGTTGTGAACATTTCTGAATTGACCTATTCTGATGTGTCTCAGTGGAAATAAGCACCGGCATCTGTGCTGTAAAGGTTTGGCACTTGGCATGTCACGTGGAAGACCCAACATTGATCCCATGTATGGACGATCTTCGTTTTCTGTTGGGATTCATCCATCTCAACTAGGGTTGGCCCTGACAGACAAGGTTGAAGCAGTCCGTCTCTTAAGTAACCTTACAGTGTTGTGAGGGACATAAAACTGGTAACCAAACCAAATCAACCAGAAGGAAATTAAGCTTACACAGTTATAGTTTTTGTTGTCTAGTTAGTCAATCTCTGATAATATTTTGCGGTTAATTTTTTAAAGCAGTTTAGTAAAAGAAACTTATTTATCAGCTCTTTTATGTGACCTCAGCTCTTATGGCAAGTGGATGGCTGTCTTTTTATATTTGAATGCTGAAATGCTGGATAATTGAAAGATTTTGGTATGTACTTAAAAAGTGGTGAGTTTTGACTCGCAACGTGCCACCTAACCCTTCTCTTCCCCTCCCCCCCCCCCTCTCCCCTCCCCATCTCCATGTACTCCATACCAGTGTACAGCCTTCATGATGACCCTGAAAGGAACTCCGAGCACATACAACAAAGACCTGCAGGTGAGTCAGACTCTTTAGCCAAGCAAACAGAGGGAGGTTCTCATGAAATTAAAGCATGCCAGGAATTTATTAAGTGTAATGAAAGATAATTACATTTTGTTAGGTCATGCACCCAGCCCTAGATAAATCATACATGATATAAATTACATAACATTACATAGCACACTTCAATTCAAATCTCAAGGGACTAAGACAGACAACAAAGCTGGTGCCTCTATAAATAACATCTGTTTTAACACCTCAATTTACTATCAGATCAACTGTACTGATTCAGCTATAGTCACAGGAGTGAGATGTAGGATCTTGTGTTCAAGGGTCTGATACAATAATTGTGCAAGTAGCATAATGAGAAAAACTTGATATGGTGCTGTTTTTCCTACAGGAGGACAAGGAAGCCATGTTTGAGACGTACGACACTCTGAATGCCATACTGCAGGTTGCGACGGGGGCTCTGTCTACACTACAGGTGAGACAACATGGAACTTTTTAGAACAATTGTCTAGTGCCAAGGTTAGTTACAGAGTCGATGGGACCGGCGCTGTGGTGTAGTGGTTAGGCTCTTCGCCTTGCATGCGGGAAGACCCTGGATCGATCCCCGGTCGCGGAGGATCCAGGTTTTTTTCTGCTGGGATTTTTTTCCCTCTCAGTCCGGGTTGGCCCTGACAGTGACAGGCAGGGTCGAAGTAGCTCGTCTCTTAAATGACCTTAAAGTGTTGCAGGGGACGTAAAGCTGGTAACCAAATCAAAGAGTCGATGGAGCAGTAAAACCCCAACCAACCAAACCAAGCCAAAGTCATTTAGGTATGACTAAGAAACTTTTCAAACTTTATTGATGGGGGAATCAAAGCAAATTATATTGCTGCATGCTTAGTAGTAGGGCTTTATATTGTGTTTATTGCTTTTATAATGTCTGTCCAAGTGATTTCACCATTGCTTTGATGAAATTACACAAAGGAGTAAATTGTGGATTTGGAAATATCTGCTTTTGAAAAGCTGTGAATGTAAACTTAGAAGATATTGTTATAGAACATGACAAAAGATGTGACATATGAACTTATTTATCCCAAGATTGGAATCGTGGATAAACCCCTAAACATAGATTGTTTTTTTTTGGTCATGATTATTTGTTATTGTTTTGCAGATTTATTTTACACTTACCAGTGTGTAGTTATATTTGTTGTTAGTATTTCAAGGGTTTAGGAATACAGTCAGAGAAGAGTTTTTGTATTTCAAGGGTTTAGGAATACAGTCAGAGAAGAGTTTTTGTATTTCAAGGGTTTAGGAATACAGTCACAGAAGAGTTTTTGGTGATTTTTGGAAAGGTCAATGTGGATATAGGCTGGTGTTGAAGACTTGAGGTGAGTATATATACCACTGAGTGAGCAAATAGCGTTTCTTAACCAGAGTGAGAGAGTTTGCTAACTGCACTTCATACTGAGCCGGGCTTGATTTACGTCCATAAGATATTTAGCGCTTTTGAAACTGGCATGTATACTATAATAACAAGATTACTTCTGTTGTGAAGATGGTCTAAGTACAAAGATCTTAGGCTTTCTTTCATGGTGGGACAACAGTTTGTGGTTTTAAAGTTGTTTATTGCTTCAACTAGTCAGCTCCTTTTCTTTTTTTTCCTTTTAATCAAGATTTTTTTTTATTGCATCTCTAAAGATAAATTGTGAGATATGAAATGCCAGTACCTTGTTGGAACATGCATGAGAAGTTTTTGCACGGATGTTTCTAGAAGTGATTTGGTTTGCTTTCTATTAGTCTTAAGTGAATGCCTGTTTCTATAGTGTTAGGGCTTTACCCCACAGATACAAAATTCCCAACAAAAACTTCTCTGTTGCCGAACTTACTCATGGTTGTGTTCTTCATCATGAACACCCAAGAGTAACTTTGTTTGCGCCAATGAAAAAGTGTGCATGTTCTCGATTAACTGGTCATGTATACTAGCATTATAACAATCAGAAATGTGAATAACATTCTAACAAAGTGTCATGCAGTTGATTTGTGACATTTTTTCAATATCTCGTCTTGGTTTGTTCCTGTGAGAGATATATGGTGTGTAAGTATCAGCACGATGTGTGGGTTCTACATGAGTCTACTATTACTTTATGGTGAAGATATTTGATCTCCAAGTTTTCCCCAACTGCTATCCAGATTTCTTGATCAGTAAAAATTTTGTATGTGTGGAATGACTGGGTTCTGGTGACAATTTTTCTTACATTGTGTGCTTCTATGCATATCTTCAAATTTTAATGTCTACTATTGCTTGTTGAAACATGAAATCTGTATAATTCACCTTGTATGTTTTTGGTTGAGGTTTGTAACTTTTACCACTTCTTCTTTATCTTGAGCTGTTTTTTGATAACTTTGTACGCAGCCATCTTTTTTGTCTCTATTTTGTCTTTATGTTTTTTTATTTATACTACAGTTCGTACTTATCCTGAATGGGTTTAAGTCAGGTTTGCAAATGTAGTGTTAATATAACAGCTAGTTAATATTTATCTATTACTGAGTACGCCACTTTACATACTGTATATACTTGTGTATATGATGACTCCGAGATAAAACGAGGGTAGACTTTGACCCTTGACAGTGGCGCTCTTTTTGATGTCACATGTATAAGATGGGGGTAGACCTCAGTCAGATCTAAAATCAATATTCTATTGGAGCATGCATTAAAATCCAAGGAGAAAAGGAAAAATTCCATCGAGATAGGTAGGAATTCCTCACTTTTTAAATGACCCCAAGACCCATGTGATGTCAGGTCATTCCAGATTTCCCTCTTTCGTGAGGATTGCTGCCCTTGCTTCGGTGATCGGATATTTGATTTCTGAGGAATATTGCATGTATAAGACGTGGTTGTACTGAAGAGGCAAAATTATGGAAAAACTCCTTGTCTTATACATGAGTATGAGGGTGGATATCCAATTATTGCTGGGCACATTTCTCATGCCCTCTTTCTTTGATTGCTTTCTGTTCTCCTCTACATTCCAAACCTGCTTCGTTACGTTATACATTTTGTAAACTTTGAAAAGAATTTATCTGTAAAACTTGGTGCCTTATGCTTTAACTTTTCACATTGGACAAAAATCAACACAACTTTGTAGAGAGATCACAAAGAGGTGGGTTTGACGATACTTCTCTTGGCAATTTTCGTGCACTACAACATTCCCTGCCAAGCTGTTTGATGTAGTCTCTGAGGTGCTGCTCTGCATGACCCTCTGTGTAACTCGCTGGTTGTTGTTTCAGATCCATAAAGAAAACATGAGCAAGGCTCTGAGTCCTGACATGCTGGCGACAGACATTGCATACTACATGGTCAGGAAAGGGGTGAGTCTGCTAGATGTCGGGAGTTTTGTTCATTGTAATGATCCGAGTGTATGTTGGTGTTATCTCTAAGAAGGACTTTGAGCTCTTTACACTTTAACAAAAGTAGTCCCTCGGCTCATATCTGTGCTTATATCTGTGCTGGCCCAGATTCGCCCATCCAGTCACTTGGCGCATATACTCGCCAGGTCCGAGAAGTCCGATCATGTTACGGCTCGCTGCGTGTGACCGGTTGGGTTCTTTGTCCTTCTGGCTGTTTGACTACAAAGTGTTGAGACCTATAAAGCCATGGAAGCCTTTCTCCGCACCCTGGGACTGGAGTGTGTTTTGTTTAGTTATTTGGCTCAATATCTCTTGCAACCATGTAAGGTCATTTAAGGAATCAGCAACTTCAACCCTGTCTGTCAGGACCAATCTGGGCTGAGAGGGACACTGTCCCAGCAGAAAAACAGATATATTCGATCATACAAACTGCCCCACATGGGCCTCGAAGGTATGTCATCTGCGTTATAAGCAAAGAACTTAGCCATTACACCCCAGAGACTGGTGAGCCTTTGAATTGGCCCCTTAGTAGTCTTGCAGAAGTGCAATGCAGTCTCAAGAGACCTCCGGCCCAGACGACTGCTAAATGCAATGTACCCATTCATAGCTTACCGAGTGACAGTATTATCACAACATTTTGACATTTCTGGCGCTGTATTATCCGAAGTTTCCCCTACATTGATAACGGATAATGACTTTCCCTTCCCTTCTCCTCTCTCCGCCCAGCTTCCATTCCGCGAGGCTCACGGCATGGCAGGTCTCTGTGTGGCACTGGCAGAGAAACGAGGCGTCCAAGTGTCGCAGCTGTCACACAAAGAATTCCACAGTGTCAGGTGAGGGAAAGATCACGTAAAACTTGAAGTAGTTGTTTCGTCACTTCGTTAAAAATTCTTGAATAGATTGTAGAAATTTTTAAATCAACATAAACCAAGATGGAATTAGGAGTTATCCATTTATAGGAGCACCAGCTTCTTTGGCTGTTTTAGCCATCATAAACCAAGAAGACTTGGCTATTGGTTCTTTTTGCTGCTCTAGTCACTGTGAGACATATTGGGCAGGAAATAAAGATTTCTAAACTACCGGGTGTCAAAAAAAAAAAAGAGAACCCTCTAAAAGTTTAATAATTTCCTCATTTTATAATCAATTTCTTTCAAAGTTGGCACGTCATTGGAAAAGCCAAGGGGACAAATCTTTGTGAAGTTTCATAGAGATTAAGACAGTTTTGTAGAAGTTATCGCCATTTCCGTTACCCCTATGATTATTGGGTG
>JAUKPP010063383.1:0-16468 GCA_032273245.1 Phyllaplysia taylori
AAGTATCAAGACAGAAATTGTTACCCCAAATTTCCTGTAAAAAGGACAAATAAAGATTATCTTATCTTAACTTATCTTATATCTCATCTCTGCTGTCGTCATTTTCAGTCTTTTACAGGGTGCTTTCAAATGACTTGGTGTAAACTTTTGTTTCACATTTGTAACATTGGGGGAACAAACTGAGCGATACAGAGCAGACCTACAGCCTACGCACATCTGGAAAAACTACCACAAGAATGTTCATGAATATGAATATTTATAATACTTGTTATACATAGAGCACATGGCACTCGTGTAATGATTAGGCTCTTCGCCTTCCACACTGACACAGAGGGCGTGATATCGAGATGCAAGTGGGGCAGTTTGATCGAGTATATATCCGTTTTCCTGTTGGGACAGTGTTTTGTTTGTTTGCTTGGGGTTTTACGGCTCCATCGACACTGTAAGGCCATTTCGGGGCAGTGTTTTACTCGGCCCTCATTGACCCTGATAAGCATGGTCGAAGTTGCCCGTCTCTTAAATAACCTTACAGTGCGACAGACTATTACTACTATTAGAAAAAACCAAACCAAACCATGTATCCAAGACTATCTACTAACTGATGTATCTCACCTCAAATGCATTCTTCCTTTTGGCATTCTTTTCAATGTGGGACAGCCCTTGTAGAGCGATGGATTCAGGTTTCTTTTGATTCTGTGATAAACCGTTACTTTTCTTACTGAAAACCGGCCTCATGGGCAACCCAAAAGCTTCAGGGCGGGCAGGCGATGGTGCTTGTGCTGTCGTGCATGACGTTTCTCTTGATACAATTGTGTTTTGCTGATGAGAAGAAGGCTTTTTTGTTTGTTTAAAGAGTGGAATCAATTTCCCTCCAGCTGTAGCCCCCGTCTCCTTGTATGTCTTTTGTACTGATGACTGCTGAAGCATTTGTTTTGGCTTGAACCGAGGAACGAGTTTTGGGGCCGAGGAGGCACTTGATTGATGATTGGAACCAACACTGGTGGATTTCGGTGGCCCTGTTGTCCCATTACTGACGTGTGGATAGACTGTCGTTGAAGTTGAAGTTTGTGGGTTTCTCACTGAACCATCGCCTTGGACTTTTGGACAAATCGAGGTATTTAAGCTTGTGCCTCCTGAAGGCAGTGTAGTTGTAGGTTTCCCTACTGGCAAACTGTTCGGATCACCTTGACTATAAATGTTTTCAGACATTATACCAAGTGAGAGTTCTTTTAGTTCTTTGCTTTTGTTTTCATGTTCTTTTGTTTTGCAGATCTGGCTATCACTGTGTCTATCAGCACTTTGAGAGATCATGTGTTCATTTGTGTTTTTCACAAAATGTGGCTGGTGCGACTTAACGTGAGGGACAGATGAGCTACTGTTCCTGTCTTGGTGATGATCCAGAAGTCGACTCACGCTCTCAGCGCTTCGATAAGGTGCTGTTGGCTTCTTTTGAGACTTGTTAGACAGACTGATCTGCCCCGTTGTCTGGGGAATGAAGAACGAGGGCATGGATCATACCTTGTTTTATTCACCGAACGCAGTAGGCCTATGTGTCATTAAGGGAAAAAGAACCAGGTACAATCACACTAGAGTAATGCCATGTTCACACATAATGAAGACTGAAAATATTTTTGAAAGCTTTTCAATATACATAGTTTTTGTCTATGCATCGCCTTGTTTCAATAAAAGCATTGTTTACACTCCACCCGGTGGATTGTTTGTCATCCAGAAAGGAGAATAAGAACATTCTTAAAAGACTTACGAATACTTATCATACTGTCAGCCTTCCATGCAATTTGTTGCATGGCCACGTGAAAGACAAATATCAATTCAGGCTGTGTTAAATTGGTTCCAGTCTATCTTATCCTTCTCCTTTACATAAAATCATGCTCTTGCGTTGTTTTAACTTCATTCAATCGAGTCTTTTGATAATTAATAAATAGGAGCTGAGTTCTCACTTTTATTGCCAGCTTGCCCAAAATAGATTCTTAAGAAGCTGTACGGCAATCTGGTGGCTCTACAAAGAACAGTCTTGTTTGTGTAGAAATCGAATGTTGCCATTTACCATAATGAAAACCGATGAAGAAGAAGACGTACATGTACATTGACATCATTGCAGGTGGCCAAGGACGGCACTGGGTACTGAATACGTGGAGCAAATCTGAGTGGCATGCCGCAGACAGTGTTTACTCTGGTGTGTAGATCCTGAAGGAAAGCTTTCAGCACGGGTTTCGGGTCTACTCTCTCCGTCAAGAGGATGGGGTTCGATCTCAAACACACGTTGGGATAACTGAGCCGAGTTAAGGCATCACAAACAACATAATATGGAAGTCATATGGGGTTTTTTATTTTATTTTTTTTATCAAGGGTGGGTACAGCGAGCAAAAAAGATAACGAAAAATAGAAATAATTCTTAAAAATTCCACACAAAAAAACGACCATCTTGGCCTTGGCATCAGAGACAGAAGATCCTGCTCTTGAACATGGTATTCACAAGAATTGCTAAGAAATCTTAGGGGTTGGTTTGGGGTTGTTGTTTTTTTGTTATTTATTTTTTACCAAGGGAAAAAGAACAATCCTAAATTCAGGATTACCTCTGAGGATGTGTCTGAATGGTAACGGGGAAGAAACCGTGGGGGTAGATGTGGCCAGCCCTTCTCTTTCTTTATAATACAAAGTTACAACTCTTATTATCCTAATTTATTTATGGCACTGAAATTACCTTAAATTGTTGATAGTACCGTAAAACCTCAACGAAAGAAAAAGGGAACAGTAATGAAAGCCCATGGATAGAGATTGCACCAATAATATACATGTAGTCAAGCTCTAAAATTATTGCCTTGTCAAAGCCATTGAAAAAAACTAAAAGATATTATATATGATATGGGAATTGAAGATTAAAAACCAAGAGTGAGATAATATATTAAGACGACCGCAGAGGAATCAAATGTCCTCAGAAAAGAACGCACTGGAGAAAGTATAAAGATACTAGAGTATAAAAAGAATATTTGTTTCCTATGGGAATAGCCAATTAACAATCATTTCATGTACATGTACTCCCGGGGTGCCACTCAGGTGAAAGTGGTATCAAAGTATTTTTCAAAGGATACGTAAATTTCTTCCCTTGTCCAGATGAAAGAAATGATACCTGGCAATAGAGGATGGTCTCGTCTGTTCTTGGGAGTCTGTAACCATACTGTAGATAAATATATGACATGTACCATCTGACACAGAAAAAAAATTTGACCCATAGAAAAACATATAATTTCCGATATAATTTAACAATCAGAACTAAAACTTCGTGGGTCAAAGTTGGTTGTCAATGTTTTGTTAATTTATTTTTGCGGTGTGTCTCCCAGGCAGAGGACTTGAGTTCAAATCCCATGTGTGGCAGGTGTTTTTTTTATCTATTATAATATTCGCTTTTCTTTGGTTTGGTTACCAGTTTTACGTCCCCTGCAACACTGTAAGCTCATTTAAGAGACGGGCTACTTCGACCCTGCCTGTCAGGGCCAACCCGGACTGAGAGGGCAAAAATCCCAGCAGAAAAAAACCCAGATCGTCCGCGACCGTGGATCGATCCAGAGTCTTCCCGCATGCAAGGCGAAGAGCCTAACCATTACACCACAGCGCCGGTTCCGCTTTTCTGCTGAGGCAGGTCCCTTTAAGCCCGGGTTGGCCCTGACGGCAGAGTCGAAGTAGCTAGCTTTGTTAAAAGCCTTATAGTGTTACATGGGCCGTAAAACCAGAATAAATATATATGACATTCACTTCACAACAGACAGTTTAGAAATTATTCTTTGCGTTCTGAAACTCACGATATTTTTCCAGTATCTGCAGAAATCCTTGTAAGAACAGAAGGGCCCATCAGGGGGAACATTGAGGGACAAAGATACCAGCCATCCCTGCTTCATGCTGTGAACAAGTAACACATCATTGAGGACTTATTTTCGTTGTTGAATAAATCTGAAAGATGTGTGGGAAGAATTTAATTCGATTGGTTTAATTTTTAAGCTTTCCGCCCCTTGCAACACTATAAGGTGGCCATTTAAGAGACGACGAGCCCTCCAACGCTGCCTGTTAGGACCATTCCGGACTGAGAGAGACGAATCCCAGCAGAAAAACACAGATCGTCCGCACGTGGGATAGAGCTCTGACTCAGGTCTTCTGCTCGATAGGCAAAAAGCTTGCCATTTCACCACAGACGCCGTAAGTGCGAAGAGCCAGAACATATAAAATAAAGGAGCATATAGAGTAAGAACAGAAACGGTTAACAATCGACATCTGACTAATTCATATACATTTTCCAGTAGCATTTAGCACACAGCTTTAGTGTCGTTGTATTAATGATGGATCACCTCGGTAAAACATGGCAACGAAAACCCTCCAGGTCGACACTCTGTGTGTTACTATCGGTCAGCCTGAGAAAATCCAATTTCTCTTTTTCAGACAAATTCAAGTCCTCCACCTGAAGACAAAATGATAAGTTGAAAAGATAAATAGCAAGTCTTAGAACAAATAAATAGTTCTAAAGAATCAATTAAGTTTTATACAATGTCAGAGTAAAATGCGATTCAATTTTACTATAATGAACTCGATTGCGTGTTAAGAATACCCGAAGTATGCTGCAAGAAAATAGCAAAGTTTTATTTATCATCAAGCTCATTGAATTAACATCAGTGAATCATAAAGGTATTTAATAAAACGTAAAACGACTTCTCATAAGAATGTATAAGGTAACAGTATTAGTTGAAGAATGGCAATTAATACAATAAAGGAAAATAATTCGTGTTCTTACTACAGCCACAGAAATATTAATTGAGTTACTTCCCTTGTACCATCTTTAAAACACTGGCCCGTGACTTGTTAACTTTCAATACATGGTAACAGGCTAATAAAACAATATTTATACATGGCCATAAAAGTATTGCGCGCGTTTTTTGCAAAGCCTACTTGCAACGGCGGGCATCTGACAATAGTTCCTGTCAAAGCTATGTAGATTTCATTCTTGTTCACTGAAAGATTCATTCCTGTAAAAAAATATATATATATACATAAACATGTCTATAAGACTTAAATTCAAATAAAAAGAATATAAAAAAAAGAAAAAAAAAGAAAACTTCACTCTTTATACGATATAGTGTCTGCATATTGTCATTTGAAAAAGCTTAAGATTTTGAAATAAGCTTACAGAAACACTTACATACACACATAAACACAGACATTTACATGAATTCAAATTATAGAAATGTGAAAAGTAATCAATAGCAAAATGTTGCTGTAATTTTGTTTAATCCTGTCAAATAGCATTCTATACACCTACCCGTAACCACCCCTCCTCCTCAATACATGTATTGAGTTTAGCTATCCTGAATTCCACCGACCATCAGTGCTTTTTTAAGTTATCAATACAACATAATAACTTTTGTGAGCGGTTGGCGGGCGCTCAGGTGGGGTTTGTATCTCCCATTTTTTGCCAGTGTTACTCTTTTGTCTTAGCCTACTTCGTGGCACTGATATAATCTTAAAGTGTCAATTGCGTTGTAAGAACTGAAGAAAACAAAATCAAGACGCCAACAGCCTAGTAGCGAAACCAACATGGCTTTACTTTATCCCTCACTTTTCGTGCGTTGAGAAGTATAGGCCGTAAAGGGCTGATCAAGATCAGACTACCATCTAGACTCTAGACAGTATCATCGTACGAAAATGTTCTACTCCTGGAAGTGCTAAATTGCATGGACGCGCTTAATGATTCCTAACGTTGAATGAAATACTTAGATCTCAGCCGACGTCTTTGGTATTATGGTTAGTCCTTTCGAGTATCATACAGACGACGGGAGTTCGAGGCCTACTTGGGGCGAGGTTATATAAGAGTATCTCCGTCTCTATATCGGCATGCAGTGTTCCTGTCAGCCTTGGTTGGCCCCGATAGGCGGGGCCGTAGCCTCTTAAATGACCTTGCAGTGTTCTTCTTCTTCTTCTTCTTCTGCGATCCCCTGCTAGAACTCAGGGATAAGTCACAATGACTGAATTTTACGTACATGGCCTATTTATCCTGCTGTGGCTTGTGTTTCCACAAGTTCACTGCAGTGTCCCCACACCATACAGGCAACCATGTTCCGTTTTCGATGGGTACTCTTATTGTTTTAACTGAGAAGAGTGGCTTCAGTTGTGATGCATTTTTGCCGCCTTGTACGGTAACGTGCTATGCATCAGAGCAG
This sequence comes from Phyllaplysia taylori, assembly GCA_032273245.1. NCBI lineage: Eukaryota > Metazoa > Mollusca > Gastropoda > Aplysiida > Aplysiidae > Phyllaplysia > Phyllaplysia taylori. The sequence goes on from JAUKPP010063383.1 coordinate 6,222, forward strand.
AAGATGCCATTCTTTGCTTCCCCTGGTGGGGGTCCCGCACCTCCACGAGCGGCAGTGTTCTAAAGGGCACAAAAATCTAAACTAATAACAAACGATAGATTTTTTTCCCCAAAGAAGACAGTTCCTATCACTTAACCAATCGAACTTATCAAACCACCTGTAACTACAGCCTTAACTTTGTAAAATACTTACTGATTGCGCTTGCATACCCAGTATGAACCAAGAAGTCTTTGCCTGGTAAAGAAAATAGAAACAACGACGCAAAAGCCGGAGCTTAATCTAAGAAATATATACTGTATACACGCATACCGGCATTACAAATTATAGGATTTTGAACCACTAATATCGGAAACAACAAACAAAAGAAAAGAAAAACAGCACAAAATTAAATCCCAATAATGATCAAATCCCGAATGAACGTTGCACTTTCATGGTAAATATTATCTTCTTAGCATCCAAAATGCATCCTTGATGACCTAACGATAAACTATCTGAGACACCCCCTCCCCTTCCTTACACACCACTCGCTCATGCACACATTCCACACATACGCACAGGTATCTCGTTCACAACCTTACGAATTGTAGTGCAAACAGTGTAGTTACTGGTACCGGTAGTCTCTGTACGTGTTTGTGACAAAACACAAAACAGAGATGTAAAAAGCTCACAAGCACCCAGCCTGGCGCCTCTAAAAGAGAACTTCTGGCTATACTGAACATTGCACTTTGGTCACACAGATTCAAATCACCAGAATCTGTGGTGTCACGGATAGACTCGGGTTCGATCATTTCCGTGTTGGCACGACTATCTGCGTCTTTCTGCTGGGATCCGCCCCTCTCAGTTCAGATTCATCCTGACAGGCAGAGTCATAGTGCCCCGTCTCACAAAAATTAGGCTACCTTAAAAAGTTACAAAGGGCGCAAAACTAAAATAAAAAACCAAACCAAGACTCATACCTTTGATGTACCAGTCACCAACTTTGTTCCATGCAGGAGCCAGTTTAGCATGTACAGTATATCGTAGACAAGTCTGATACAAAGGGACGGATACCCTGTACGCTTTGGAATGCTGCAGAATCAGGTAAAGTCATTTAATCCATGTAACATCTGACACTTATAACTATCTGTGAGGCAAAATCTGACGGGAACAATGTGTTTTTAAGTTATACAATACTAGACCTGTCTTTTACGTTCATTTTCTCTTTCTCTCTCTCTCTCTCTCTTTCTCTCTCTCTCTCTTGTGGTCTTGTTAAGTGCATTTGAATTCATGACTGTGCGGGGTCCGCGTAAGTCGCTATTACCCATGAACTTCTCTTATATATTTCTTTTAAAATTAAGTACAAGGTTGTGCACTCTGATTTCTAATCCAGAAAACGTGGGTGTCGCCATTTGGGAAGGATGTGCGGGAAAACAATAAAGTAGCAAAAAGGAGGGATATGTGAAAAATGTATTACCCCTAATTGTATACATGTTGGTAGATGGAGGCACCAAAGCAATGTAGTACACCCGTACACCCCAAAGTACACATACACACAAATACACGCACACACACGCAGACACACCCACTCACACACGTCATGAGTGCGCCCGCACACACGCACACACACACACACACATGCATCAACGTAATACACACATGCACACACACACACACACACACACACATACATGTACATACATACATACACACGCACTCATAGGCCTACACACAATTTGGTCTTATTATTTGATACCAATCTTACCGAGAGTCCGAGAGTTTTGAGTCTCGCCTGCACTTTTCCTGTCTTGTACAGATCTTGCTGATGAAGAAATGTTGAAATGTGTTGTCTAACAAAAAAGATAAATTAGCAGCTGCTTGGGCCCCATCACAACATTGAAACGATATAATATTCAATGGGCAGGAACTGAGCTATTTAAAAACGAATGTCATATGAATGAGCCTGTTATTTATTATCTCTTGACGCTTTTAGGCAATTGAGGGTATGCCTGTCTATGCGGCCATAGTATGCGTTTTTACTTAGGCCTACGTCTGTAGACCAGTCACTTTTAGTCGTCCGGTTGATGACGGTGTGAATAAATGCACAATGACTTTGGCAAGAACAGGGTTGCCACACGAAAGACTTTAAAAGTTAGGGAAACGTTAGCTTACTCATGTCACTTGTAGGCCTATTTGTTACCGAACCGGGTAGTTTGTTGAAAGCAATACATGTTTTATAGAGGTGTCAGTCTCTTGTGCTCTTTTCAGGCCTCTTGTTCTAACTAAAAAGACAATTTTATTTGCTTTCATTATGGTTTGAACACTAGGTTCCCATTAGGTGGGCGAGAAGGAGCACCGGGCACAACAGGAGTGCTGGTTATACTTACTGTCATGACAACATGAAAGGCCTGACCCTGTCCACACGCTGGGCTTCCAAGGACATTTGGGTCAGTAAAAATTAGTTCCCTGGAGAAATCAGAGGTTACAAATTACTATGACTATGACAGTCTGTGTAGGCCTAATTTCAAATTGTATTTGAGTTTAAACTGCATGCAAACAACAACGAAAACGTGTTTTTTTTTCGGTGATGCGCTTATAATGTGGGAGATAAATTTCCATACATTTAATGGTATTTGCGATCAAAACTGTGGTAGCGTCCATACTTGACAAGCAAAAAAGCAATGCTTGCTCCATCTTTTTGACGGCCTGAAAGTCTACTTTATTCTCTCTTTGACTTTGAGGCAATAATTTCCTCTTTTTCTGAAGATAGTCAAGATCTAGATCTAGATCTAGTTCTTTTCTAGATCTAGATCTAAATCTAAATCTAGATCTACATTTTTTTCTAGATCTACTTTAACTTTATGTTTGCTTGCTCTTCTGGTCCTGGTGGACCCCCAAGTAAAACATATCTCTAGATCTAGATCTAGATCTATACCTTAAAACTTAAAATTGAACCAGTTTATTGTCCTATCCTAAGATAGGCCTACTTCTCCAAGCAAAGGACGAAAGACTGATGAATCACAAGCTGAAGCAAACTGACTGACTAGATATAGACTATATAGATTCTAGGCCCTAGGCTACTCAACTCGAACTCACCTACACTTTGAAACATGTGATTGAAACAAGCTTCTGCCTGTCTCTTCATCACATGAAACAGTAATACCACATAGGTTCTCGAAATCTGGACGTGCGGCGAAGAAAATCACAGAGTCCATAGTTCCAGCAGAGATCTTAGACTAATTAGGTATATGACTAACTAGGTCTACTATTACTAGGCCTATACTCAACTAAGCTGCTCCCAATTCCGCGCCCCGCGCTGAAACAAAATAGCCTAGTATGGTTTGTCCCATGGTTTGTCCTTCCTTTGTCTTAGTATTGCCAGGTCTCAAAATAAAGAACCGTGACACAGGAGGCTACAAAATAGACAAAAAGTAGCTAAAAATCAGTTTGACGTATTTTCAATGGTATTCGAAAAAAACATGATTTATGTGAGCATCAGAAGAACGGCACATTAAAATACGACTTTTACAAAGGAAAATGCTAATTTTGTTTAAAAAGAGAAACATCCAAAATAGCCACGCGAGAATTTCTAGCCTTAATCATGTTAAGATACTGCTAATGTGGCTATAAAGTAGCAAACTTGGCAACTTGAACGGCGGCAATCGGCAGCTTATCTTCCGGAAATGCCAGCTTTTTCAGCGCATGACGATTTCTCTGTAGCAATAAGCTTGTGGGACATCTGTACATTTTATTTTCCATCCTACCGATTACGCCAAATCAGTGGGGTTTTGGCTTAGGCGTACTCGTATAATCAAAGACCTAGAATACGTAGCCTACATACAGGCCTACCTTTTATGTTTGGTTTGCGGCCGCAGTCACTATTATTATCAATGCATAAAGATCTAGAGGTTAACGTGTTTGTGTTTTGTTTTTTGTTTGTTTGCTTTCGTTGTTCTATGTTGTTGTTGCCCTTGTTTGGGGTTGTTTGTTGTTGGTTTTTCTTGGTGTTGGGGGAGAGGAGAGGGGGGGGGGGGTCTTGGACATTTTGTAAAAGAGAAATATAGGCTATAGCCTAGGCTTACCTACTATAGTACTAGATCACAGCAAAGCACAATGATATACAATTAAAATACCTTGCCTTGGGTCATAGAGGTAGGCCTACCGTACATTGCCGTACATGTAGGCTTATAACAAAAATGATATCTTACCTCTATGCCTACAAACCTCCTGACTCGAACACTAGTTAGCCTACTAATTAGGCCTACCCTGTCTGGTTGGTTTTGACAAGACTTTTAATCCCGTTGTCCCGATCTATTTGAATCCGGCCCAGATTTTTTTTTCTCTATGATAAAAACAGGCGACTGATAATGAAATAGTCTTTTTTAAAAAGTATCCACTGTCGGCCTGCGTTGTACAAAAGACTAAAATTATTCCCTTTATAAACTTTGGTTGTACAATAATATGTATATGAAGTGGCCAATTATTAGCGAACTTAGAATACTACGAAGGACAAAGGATAGGAAGTTTTCTATGCCAGAAGTTACTTTATGTGTTGAAGTGGCATTTTTGTGGGCCGGCCCTTCCGCCGAAAGTGAAGTCTGTCGATACATGTTCAGTTGAGGAACGGAATTTTACTTTTCAGAATGAGTTCAGCTCAAAACTCTGTTGCAAACAGGTATAGTTTCCTTTCCATAATAAATCAATGGCAGTTTAAAGGTTGTTCTTGCAAGAGGTCATTTTTCATACCCGCCATCTTCGCGCTTATTCACGGTAACTAATGTAAACAAAACTTGACAATATTTTCCTCGCCAATGTATAATGGCAATATAATTATAAATACTTATTACCTATTTGTTGAATCAAACATCTCATTTATCCCCACAGCCAGCAGTATTATTGCCAGTCTGAAATCTGTAAGACTTAAGTCCTTAGCCTTAGCATTTCTAGAGATAGGCCTATTCTATATTTTATCCCCTGCCCCTGGGCCTAGGGCCCTGGGGATCCTATATTTATTATAATATGATATGGTTGCTTGTTTTTCTCCTGGCAAAGTGTAGCTTGTACGTAGCACTGTAGGTGTAAGTGTAAGTTACCAGTACGTTCATGTCAGAGTAGTGTAACCTAAAATCGCATAGAAACCTTAATCTCCTTCTAGATCTAGATCTAAATCTAAAGAAAAGTCAGTTGTTTTCGTTTGGATAAGTGCACTCCTACGTACAGGATCAAGGCTCCACTGAAGGGATAACTGCTTCTGTTTTCCTTTGCAATCACTTAACAAATGTCAGTTTTGTTTTAAGTGTCTATCAAAAGGTTGACATTACTCCTTTTGCCTTGTGGGCTAAAAGCAAACTCTGATAATAGAAAAGTGATAGGCCCTACTTGACCAAAACATATATATTTGAGGTGACAGAATTTCAGATGACTGCTAAAATTCTTAATCCGCATTAATACTGTCCTCTTTTACGGCTAAGGTCACTGTAAATTTATGAAACGCCTATTTTTAACTAAACTAAGACCATACTACTAGGGAAAGAAGTCCCTAAGCATACAAATTTAAAAATCCAGCCTTAAGTTTAAGAAGAGTAAAGAAAGAGCATTTACAGGGAGGTGACTCGTAGGTGGATGCAGTAAGGAAGTCTGTCATGAAGTTGCTGCCACCATGCAAGGCAGTGATTATATGTGTAATTTTCAGGGTAATTTTACCGGCGCTGTGGTGTAATGGAGGCTCTTAGCTTTGCATGCGGAAGACCCTGGTTCGATCCCTGATCGTGGACGATCTGGGTTTTTTTCTGCTGGGTTTTTCTCCCTCTCAGCCCAGGTTGGCTCTGACAGGCAGGGTCGAAGTAGCCCGTCTTTTAAACGACCTTACAGTGTTGCAGGGGACTTAAAACTGGTAACCAAACCAAACCAAATCAGTGTAATTTTCTTCATCCAGCTTTACAATTACATCAGATTTGCGATTAGTTTGGTCTCAAATAGTTCTATAAATGTATAGAAGGCTATTTACTGCATGAATCATCATGCCTATTGGGTTAGAATCCGAGCAACCCTTCACTGGACCCCGGACCCTCCGCTGGACATAAATTGCAAAAATGGGGGCATTTTAAAAATTGCTCCACAAAATAGTTAAAGACATAAATAATAGTTGCTTGCATATTTCTTACTGCAATCAACAAAGAAGAGACTATTCTTGAATTTAAAATAGTAACAGGCTTTGCACAGGCCAGAACAGTCACAGAATCTCTATCTGAATGAGGATCATTCACTAATGACCCCTAGGTGGTGCTTTGACTCTAGTAATACTATCATCTGTGCTTCAATTTTTGCCCAGTGCCTATTTTCGCCCACCTAATGGAAATCTAGTGTTAAACTGTGAATTCCTATGCGTTCTTAGGTGAGCGAAAACTGGAGAAACCTAGATACTAACTTTTAGTCCTCAGGCTACTTTTTGACAACACTGTAGGTCTATACATCTTGATATAGGCTATCATATCACCGATACAGGGGAATGTTTGATGAGGAACACTTTTTTATTTCTAGGAAAGGAAAGTAATTTTGCTCATTACAATTGTTTGTACCCCATCTGTTTGCAAAGCTATGATCAATTTTTCACAGATATGTCATCTATCACATGAATTTGTTGATTGACATTGTATAAACATATTGTTTTGTTGTTTTTTTCCTTGTATTAACAGAGATGGTCAAGCTAAATTTGCCCAGACTAGAGTAGCAGCAGTAGAACGATTCTATGGAATTTTTTGTGACACACTTGGCTCAGTCATAAGAAAATCAGCACGGCTGAGAGACAAAGGTATGTGAAGCATATAGGCCTATAACCTGTACTCCAAATTTCACTTACCAAATGGGAATCTAGTGTTAAACCATGCATTCATGTGCCTTCATAAATAAATGCCATCTAATATTTGAAAAGGATTAGTCAAGTGAAGAGTGAGAAAAATTCCAGTCCAAATCATGGATCTATAGCAAAATCCATGAACCCACTGCACTGCAAGAAAACTGGCTTGAATAAAAGCCTAGAAAATTTTCTTCAAATAATCAATTTTCTCTCGTAAATGGCCAATCAGATAATTGGTTTTTATCTAAAAATTTATTTCTGGTTATTAATAGACTAATTGGATAAAAACAAACCATGGATCACCTTTAACTAATGTATTTCCTGACCCCCAATGCTCATTGCCGATATTTCAGTTGTTGGTCGAATTTGCAGCTCTACCTATATCATCTATACACAATTGGTACAAAAGCAGTTAAGAAGGGTGGCATAAATTTAATTACCGTACAAAAACAACATCATAATAGGCCTAGAGGAAGTAACTGTTTTGCTTGGTTTAGTTTTGCAATTTTTATTTGTTGTGAATGTTTACTTGGTGTTCTTTGCCATAAATTGTGCCTATGCTGAGTTCTTTTCCATCTCACAGGGGATCTGTTTGCCCATCATTTGAAGGAATACTCAGAAACAGAGAAGTTCAACAACTCTACTAGAATTTGCTTGCAGAATTTTGCAGAGAACTTTTCAACAATTCAAGACTACAGAGACACAGAGGTAATTCTCTTATAGCATTTATTCAGGGTATGAGGTGCATTATCTCAAACACGAAGTGAATCACTAAAAATAGTAGGCCTATGTCTACGATTCACTCTTGTCTTCTTTCTTTTTTTTTTTTTTTTTTGAGGTGGGGAATGCTGTATATACAGTCACGAGCAAAAAAAAACGCCACACAGGGAATTCCCGTTTATCAAAGTCTGTGTTAACTAACGGTCAACATGCAATACGTAAAATTGTTCAGCAGTTCAATATCTTCGCAATGACGAAAACTGCAACGGAATTGATCCATTGAGAAAGGCTCAACAAGCCGTTAAATGTAGCCTACTACCCTAAAAACTGAAAGTCACAAAAATTATCAACTTCATGACTTCAACAAAGGAGGGCGTCGATGCTTCTTTTGGCTATGCACTCACGGGCCACAACAGCTCTGTTACTGTGAGGTGGAGCATTACCATGTTACAAAATCATACCTGGTTTTCATTTTACTTGTTCTCTTTCAATGAGAGTCTCCGCATTGACGTTTTAGAATGACCTGTCTGCTCGAAGGTCCATCGAGACGCAGGAGTGGTTGCGTATTCTGTCCATGATTTCACACATTTCATACCCCATTCAAACTTTCACTGATGGTTGCTGCGTTCGTGAGGAGACAGTAACAATAGAATCTGTCATGTATGCCACGAACAGAGATGTTTGCCTCTTTTGTAGACAGGACTTGTGACCACTGGGTGATTGTCTACTGTTGGTGAATGATCGTTCATGGTATTTAATTTGCAACCTTACTGCTTCTCTGTGACTGTGATGCTTAGTGAGGTGCGGCTTGCACCCGCGTTTGTGGGTGGTCAGCCCATTTACTTTGAGGCGCCTCTTGATGGTCTACTTACCAACGTATGTGGTTGCTGCTGTCCGTCTCTCTTGATGTCCTGAAACTCTCATGTTCTTGAGTTTCGATAATCCCACGATTGTCTCTTAAGTTTGTCTTCCATGGCCCCCATTGAGGCTTTACGGCGTTTCATGGAGCCTTCTACATCTTCTCTGTAGCCTATTTGTTTTTTACAATTTGTGCATTGCTTTTGGATTAATATTTTTTTAAAAGTCCTGGATACTTTTCTAACACTCAATCCGGCGTCTATGTCTGTTGCTCTTACACTTTCCTCTTTTCTGTTAACCTTGATAGGGTGGGTCAGTAACAATGAGGAATGAGAAATTAGACGCCTAGTGCTTTGATTGTACCAGTTGGATTTAGTGACTGTTACATGCATTTGCAACACCTCCGATTGAAAACTGTGCAAATCTGCTAACTAAAAGCAACCAAAATGTGTGATAAATAATAATCTTACAAAAAAAGTGCAACGGTCGAATTAGTATTCATACCAAATAAGTGTTAAGCCTTCTATTCACTGCAATTTGCCGGCACAATAACAAGGACAACTTTTGTGGCTTTCAGTTTTTAGGGTAGTCCATTTAACGGCTTGTGGAACCTTTCTCGATGGATGAATTCCGTTGCGGTTATTGTCATTGCAAAGATATTGAACTGCTGAACAATTTGGTGTATTGCATGTTGAGCGTTGGTTTACAGAGACGTTGATAAACGGGAATTCTCAGTGTGGCGTTTTTTTTGCTCGTGACTGTATATGGAAAGATACATGACAGAATGCATGGGTGGAGGAAGAGTCTTAAGTTAATAGGCTATATGCATGACATAATAAATCTTATTTTCTCCCCTTTCATTGCACCCGTCTAGAAGTATGCAATACCCTAAACTCTGCCTTGTTGGGTGTGATATAGCCTACTGTATATTATGCTGTCCGAAAATTATTGGATTTGTAATTTCCTAATAATGCTAAATCATTAGGAACAAACACTATCTATAGATACGTTATTGATAAAATATGGAGATGTATAATTCTTTTCAGGTGCAAAGGCTTGAGGCAAAAGTCTTAAAACCTTTAATGAGATATGGAGAACTCTGCAAAAACATGAAGGTGAGTTCACTGCCCTAGCTTTTGCACTATCCATCTGATTCTGCATATTATGTTCTGACACTGCAATGATTTTCCTTCTGCTGTCTGCAACAAGTAGCACTTGTCAGACCTTCAATACTGCACCATGACCTCTCATGTTGGTTCTCATAGATAATGTGAATATTTTTTTTTTATTTTGAATTTTAGAAAACACTCTTTTTTTTAATTGTTTGTTTTACAGAGTTTACTACTTATTAATAGCCTAATTGCCTCTATTATGATTTTCCAATTTTTAATGGCAATTAGTATTGATTTAGCAATGGGTTTGTCTGATCTATCACCTTGATGTCTTTTGGGTGCTTTGTTGTGACCTATGTCTTACTCCTGTATTCCCAGTCAAGTGTGAAAGGGAACACAACAGCATGGGACAGAGAAAAGAAGCAAGTGGCAAAACTGGAAAAATTGCAGCAGAAGTGGCCCTCCTCTAGTCCCCAAGTTGTATCCTTGTCAGAAGTTTCTGTTTGAGATTGACTCTGTTACTTTATATTTGAATCATACCCTCCCAAAAGGCGTTTTGATGTGTAGTGTTTCACTACTACCTGTGAAAATAAATTTCCTTATTATTTGTTTGAAATAGCTTTTTTAGAATTTAGGTAGGCCTAAGGTGTAGTATAGGTATGCACAAAACTTATAAGCAGTGCGTAACCTCGACTTAAGCACTACTTAGGCTTAGGCACTACTTA
>JAUKPP010063494.1:0-16468 GCA_032273245.1 Phyllaplysia taylori
CAGGCAGGGTCGAAGTAGCCCGTCTCTTAAATGACCTTACAGTGTTGCAGGGGACGTAAAACTGGTAGCCAAACCAAGACCAAAAACCTATGTTTGTATTTGTTTCACCATTGTTCCCTACAGGGATCAATAAATTACCATTTATCATTTATTTATTTTTACATTTCACATGTTTAATTCTGCAATGTTTTCTCCACTTCACAGGGTATCCAGCTAGGCCCAACAGAAGCGTCCAGGTACTGGGTATATTGGGTCCCTGCTCAATATGTGGAAGCCATTAAAGAGGCCATCCTGGGGAAATGGCAGTTCTTTTGATGGAATCGCTCTAGGGTGCGTGAATGAGCGCATGAATGGGCAGTTTTTTTTATGATGTTGCTCTTGGTTGCGTGAATGAGCGCGCGAATGGGCTGCTCTTTTGATGGAATCGCTCTAGGGTGCGTGAAGGAACATGTGAACAAGCAGTTCTTTTAATGGAATCGCTCTGGGATGTGTGAACGGCCTGTTCTTTTGATGGAATCGCTCTAGGATATGTGAACCAACATGTGAATGGCCTGTTCTTTTGATGGAATCGCTCTAGGATATGTGAATGAATACATGAATAGTCAGTTCTTTTGCTGGAATCGTTGTAGGATCCCAAAAACGAACGTGTGAATGGGCAGTTCTTTTGATGGAATCGCTCTAGGATGTGTGAACAACGCGTGAATGGACGAACACAAGGGCAAGTTACAGTCACATGAACTTATACAAATACTTTGACTTGTTTTAGTTTTTTTCACCTTTCCTTTTATTTGTTTTGTTTGGTTCTGCTCATGGGGACATTTTTTTGCTTAAATGACCTTATAGTGTTGCAAGGGACGTTAAGCCAAACCAAACCAACATTTTTGCAAAATTTCTATTAGGGTCGAGATTGATGAGAGGGTCTGTCCTCCCCCTGGCCCTACTACACCCCCCCCCCACCCCCCACCATCACCACTACCACCATTACCACCATTGCTGTACACGCATAGTAAGAAAATGATGTTTTGTTGGGTGACCTCTGAGCTGTACTGGCATCTGGGAAGTAAGGGTTAGCCCCTTCGTCAATCATGCGGAAGACCTGAGTTCAGTCCCATGTGCGGGGAAGCGTCTGCACTCTCTGCCAGGATTCATCCGTCTCAGCCCAGGTTGGCCCCTTGCAGGCTGGGTTGAAGTAGCCTCTCTCGTAATGACCTTACAGTGTTGTTAGGGAAGTAAAAGTAAAAAACCAAACCAAACCTCTGGGATGTGTGGCTTCAATCGGATTCAGATTATTGAATATAGCATGCGCTTGGTGTTTAAGAGATATGGGGATTTAAAGTTAATTGGCTTGAAAATGTTCAATTAAAAAAGAGAAAAGGAATGTAAGCACCTTAAAAAGGATAGTTGGGCCATGTATTTCATGGTTGAAGATAGTACAATTTCATGGTTGATGATAGTACAATTTCATGGTTGGCGGTTGAGTTTATGCATCATTGTATTGTTGAAAAAATTGTGGTATGAATTTGAACTGAGAAGATTTTACTGTAAGTTGATACATTTTGGCTGCTATAAAATTTTCTGGTGATGCCTTGTGTCTTGGAGAAACATCTCTTGCTTGACTTTCTCCTGTATTCAGCCCCCGACATTCCCATTGTTTCTTGGAGAAAGTAGTAATATTTTCTAGAAGAGAATACGTGAGACGAGCCAGCAAAATGAGTTACTTCTCAATACCGTATATACTCGCTTATAAGATGAGGAGTTTTTCCAAAATTTAGCCTGTTCAAGTCCGTCCCCATCTTATACATGAGATAGTTCTCAGAAATCAGTATTCTATCACCGAAACAAGGGTTACAACCCTCACGAAAGGGGCCAACTTGAAACTACAAGGCATCACATTGGCTTTTGGTTGGATTGTTGTCTTGGGGCAAAATAATCATAGACACAGTGGTCGATTCATTGAATCCTGAGGAATTTCTCATGATTTCTGTGGAATTTTCCCTTCTGTTCTTGATTTTGAAGACATTCACCCAATGGAATCTTGGTTCTAGATCTAGCTAAAGTCTACCCCTGTCTTATACGGTTCTTGCGACATAAAAGATAGCTCCACTTTCAAGTGTCATTGTCTACCCACCCTTTATCTATGAGTCGTCTAATACACGAGTACGTACTGTCGATAGGAAAAGGCGTAGAACCTGCTTTCGGGCAGGGATATATGAGCTATATAAATGCGATCCATTATTCTCACAATCTGTGAACGGAAATAGTCTTGGAAATTTAATGTAGGAGGGGAGGTGGGGGAGTGGTGGCTGAGGGGAATTATTGAGTGTCAAATATTGCCATTTTCTTATTGTTTAAAGTATCTAAAAAATAAGATTTCTTGAATAAATTCCAAAACTTGTGTCTGTGACTAGTTGCTAAACAGTTTGGTTCATTTACTGTTAAGCTTTTTTTTGCAATTTTCTTCACTCTGTACTTTTTGTAACCCTTCTCATTCAAATATTGATTGCGTTTCAACTAATAGGGGTAGAAACATAATTTTCAGCAACTTGCAGGCCTTGAAAAGCTGTTTCGTCTGATAAATATCTCAATAGGACAAAAATCTGAGAAGTAACGTATTTAGTCAGCTGTCCTCGTACATCTTTGTCCAGGTTTGTGTGGTACGGTGCCATGACAGCGAGTCTCATGTGTCACAGGGTCTGATCTCATTTTGTGTGGCTGGAGATGTTGTCTGTCGCTTAAATCTGAGACAAGGAAAATGTGCATACTCATGATTAATTTTTCTCGAGTTTTACCCAATTCAGTATGTTGTTATGCTCACTGAGTTGGCAAGGGTGCTTGGATTATGACTTCGACTGCCCTTGATAAAATGTTCAGTTCTGAATGTTTATTTTGAACGTTTATGACTTGCTCCAACCTGCTTGAACTGAGTTGATGAAGCTTGTGTGTGTTCTGTATCATGCGCAGACTTACACTAACAAGGGGGTGATAAATTGTACAACTTGGGAGAGGCTTGAGTGTGTCTGTATACATGTGTATGTGTGAAGTTAGGAATCTTGGAGATCTGTTGCGGAGGGAGGAAATATTTCTCTTTTCTTTTGTTTTTAATGTATATGTATGAAGGTGTGTGTACCGGCGCTGTGGTGTAATGGTTAGGCTCTTCGCCTTGCATGCGGAAGACCCTGGTTCGATCCCCGATTTGCGATGATGTTTTTTTTTCTGCTGGGATTTTTTCCCTCTCAGCCTGGGTTGGCTCTGACAGGCAGGGTCGAAGTGGCCCGTCTTTTAAATGACCTTACAGTGTTGCAGGGGACGTAAAACTGGTAACCAAACTGTGTGTGTGTTGATGAGTATGTGTGCGTGTGTTTTGCATACGGTAGTGACAAACCTGGTAAGGTTGATCCTGCACATGTTTGATCTCTCTTGTCCCTATGTCTTTGTGACTGTGTGCCTTGTGGACTTGGGTCATTTTCAGTTTTGTCATGCTTTCATGCTTGTTGCAGGGGAGAATTTCTCATGTGCTGTCAAATTAGAGCACAGAGAAAGAAAGTTGTGTGCGTACATAAAAAAGTGTGTGTATGGGAAGCAGGGGGGGGGGGGGGGAATTGAGAATGCACCTGGTTGTCACATGTGCTAGTGAGCAGGAGTGTTCTGCACTTATCAATTTTCTGAATAAATCTGGAAATCCAGACACCTTAACCACTCTTGCATCCATCCTTAGCAATTAAACAGCTTATTAGCAGGGGAGGATAACCGGGTTTCCGAATGTTCTTTTTTGTCCATTTGGCACCTCTAGTTGTGTAGCTAGGTGTTCTCACAACTGCACACTTGGTTTATGAGAGGGGAAAGAGGATTTCATGTTTGATTCATCCATTGTCTCCCGTGGACGCTAGAGTCAAAGGATTTTTTCCTTTTGTCTGTTCCCTAACAAATACAATCTTTTCATCATTAGAATCAAGTTTAGTTTTTTTCCTTCAGTTTGACTTTAATTTTTTGCAAAAAAGTTATGTTGTTGTGGTTTTTAGTGTAGCAAATACATGTAGAAAAGAGAAAGAGGTCCTTAACTGAGATATAACCAGAGTTTGTTAGGTACAGTTAAGGGGGAACACTGTTCTCTTCTGTTTACTAAAAATGTGTCCTGGAAATGAGTGGCGCCTCCAAAGAACGGGTAAGCTTTTGATGTAAGCAAAGCAACACTCTTCTCTTCTGTCTAGTGATAAAAGTGTCCTACAGTGCACACCAGCGCTCCAAACGGTGACCATGTTGTTGCGTTTGTTTACTCTTCGATCAGCTGGTAAGGATTCCCAGGGCCGATACCCGCGCATGGTGGCGCCACTCATTTCCAGGACACAATTTTCACCAAGTGTGGGATCTTTACTCTTTTGTATTCTAGGAAGTATGTAGAGGCAGCTGGAGTGAGGCGGTGAGCAGGGTGTTGTCTTGATTGTCAATAGTAGTTTATTATTATTCTAAATACCGGCGTCTGTAGTGTATGGTTATGCTCTTTGCCTATCATGCTGAATACCCAAGTTTGATCCCATGTCTGGACAATCAGTATTTTTCAGCCTGAATTCATCCCTGTCAGCCTGGCTTAGCCCTGACAGTCATGGTCAAAGTAGCCCATCTTGTAAATGACCTTACAGTGTTGCAAGTGATGTAAAACCGGGAACCAAATCAAAATTATGCTGAATACTCAGGATTCTCAGTATGACTTTAGAAGGAAGTGTTCCGCACATAATGTGGATATCACTGATGCATTCAGAAGTTCTTCATGTCTCTTTGCTTCGCTCATTTGGATTTACAAATCAGTAAGAAATAATTTTCAAATTATCATGTTTAAAAGTAGTGGGTAGGGTTGAAGAAGATGTCCAAATATTTTCTAGCCTTTGCTCTACAAAATGTATTACGAAGGAATTTTAGACTCAAAGAGAAAAAAAAGTGTGAAGTAAAGTCAAAGTAGTGGGTGAAAGTTTTTCACTCTTACACTTATTGTTCGTTTGCTAACCTTAGTTTGATCTCCTGAAGTTTAAGGGTAGGCCAAACTGTTGCCTGCTTTTCATGGTAGATTTGTGTTCATAAGACTTCTTAGCTTTTGCTACCAAATCGCTGATTGTTTAGCAAAGAGGCGAATACCCTAGTACAGTCCTTGTACTATTCGCCCATGTGCAAAACAACTAATGATATGAACTCCTTAGGTCAATATTGTGTGTCACTTTGACTATGAAGGAATTGTAGTTCTAAAGCTGAAGTCACAGCATGGTTTATTTGAATGGCAAGAGCTTTTTCTGCCTGTGTTTACATTTTGATTAAGATCTTATGTACATACTTTTTTCTGCCCACAATGCGCGTACAATGACCGTATCTGTCAGCTAGATTGCTGTTGTTATTATTATTATTTCTTTTGGATGTGATGAGATATATGAAAGTGTTCACGATAAAACAAGCTCAAAGACTGTTTAGAAATTCTGGCCAAATTTTTTTGTGTTCATTGTGTTGGACAAACCCAGGCTTGCCAACCGTCCCGAACTTTTCGGGAATGTCCCAAAATAGAGCCATCGCTTCCTTAGTCCTGAAAATGGGCAGATTGTCCTGAAATGTGCCTTGCACTGTCAAAATTAAATTATTGTAGCCATATAAAAGTACGAAACATGAAAAAAACCCTGTGTACATGTATTTCCAACTCTGGAAGTAATTGCAATTCAAGTATTGGAATTTTTACTTGTACGTTTCATAAAATCGGTAGCCTGATCACTATTTATAAATTATGCCACTAAATTTTAGTTTAAAATTATCACGTCTCTGCCCCCCTTCCTCCCATCCGGCTGCGTATCAGCTCCAGAGCGCTGGATTGTCCCAAATTTGATTTCTGAAAAGTTGGCAAGCCTGCAAACCTGTTTGGAGGGGTGACAAAAACCTTAATTGTTGTCGTCCAAACAAGCTCAGTGTGTGTGAAAGGGCGCAGAAGATAGCAAAGGTCAGGGTTAAGGTCTCCTTCGCTATGAGTTAACATGGTTTTCAAGGATGATGGGATCAGCCTAGCTGCCTGCCTGTCTGTGTGTCTGCCTCTCTTGCTGAAACTACGTTCAAAAGTTGTGTGTGCGTTAGATCAGTCTTAGTCATAAACCAAATGTTGAAATGTCCTTTTCTGTATCAGCTGGATGGAAATCATTGTCTGGGAAATTGGGTTTTATAGGGTCACGAAACAGCATATCTTAAGACTTTTTTTTTTCTCAAATGACATTGCACTGATAAGAACTGGTAGTGATAATAAGCAATGCTTGTAACAATTTTTCTCTCACGTTTTGGATTCTTTTAAATATTTTTTAGCATGAAAAACACTCAACACTTTGCCCATTATTTGTTGCAAATTGTGGAGGATTGCACAAAAATTCTGCTGTAAGGATGAACACTTTAAGACTGAAGACATTGTCCATTATTTATTACAAAAATTACTTTTAGGGGGATGGATACTTGCCAAATTAAGAGTGGGTTGTTTGTGGGTGCCCTCATGTGGTCCACTCCCTCTACTTCTCTCTATATTTCACTATTGTCTCAATCTATTTCTTAAGTGGTGCATAATGGTATCTAAACAAACAATACGGTAATCAAACAAAATGATAATGGTGACAAAAGAAAGTTGTTCAAAATCCTCGACTTACATGATTAGACAATTACAATGACTATGTGCCTCAGTAGCAGACATGTGTCTGTAGTGACACAACAAACAGTCGTGACCTAGCAGCAAAGTCGCAGATGTCCTTGCTTTACATAATATAAAGGTTAAGAGGTGGGCACGATTGCTGGCATAGCTTTTTTTTTCTTTGAAGTGATAATAGTAGTGAGTTTTAAGCAAAGAGATATATGAAAGTACTTCAGTGCACGTCCTGGGGAAAAGAGGCTTGTTGTCGGCACTTGAAAAAGGGTAACCCCGGCCAATGTAATTTTTCAGGACAGGGGAAAATGTTTAACTCTTGTTCCTCCTTGAATTTGGAACGCTGCACTTTTTGTAATTATGGGATACAGATTGTTTTGCCTCATGAAAAAAAATAATTTTCATGAGTTTTTATTTTCAATTTTTTTATTTTTTTTAGATAAGATCAGTGTTTATTGTTAGTCACTGGCAAATTGGTCTGGTCTTTTTTAGTTTCATTCAAAGAATGTACCACAAACATCTCAAACTTACATTTGCTATCTCATTCAAATGTTATAGAATGGAACTGGACTAGCGGAAAACATAAAGATAAATAATCAGTCAGGATTTTACTGATCTAGAGAAATTTGCTGGGGCATGATAGATAGTATTATATGTACACATGCATAATAATATATAAGCAACACACACTCACATGCCCACAAGCACGCACTCATAGACACAGAGCATCCAGATATTGCAATGGAAAGATGTTGAAAGCGAAATGATGCACACTAGAGATACAGTATAGGAAAGGTGTGTGTAGAAGTGTTTGTAATGTAACAACGAGAATTATATGTGTCATCAAATATAGAAAATGTTTTGTATCTGTTGGATGCCGATGAGAATGCGATGGAATGCTTATAATATAGACTGGTGGATCTGTAGATTTTTACTGCCGAAAAGTCAACCTCCATTTTATACTGTGGATGGGCAGTTATGATTTCTTGTTACAGTATTTTCCTTGCGATAAATGATTTTGCAGTAATGTCTATAATATTATTGGTTGTTTTGCATAAGGGCGAATAGCACAAGGACTGTAGTGA
The DNA here is from genome assembly GCA_032273245.1 of Phyllaplysia taylori. NCBI lineage: Eukaryota > Metazoa > Mollusca > Gastropoda > Aplysiida > Aplysiidae > Phyllaplysia > Phyllaplysia taylori. The sequence goes on from JAUKPP010063494.1 coordinate 7,732, forward strand.
GGTATTCACCTCTTTGCTAAACAATCAGCGATATGTTGATATAGCTGGATGGTCAGGCTCAATGATTTATGTAATAGGAAACCAGTGTATTGTACATGTATGAGTCTTCGTTGCCTGTAGGGGTAGATCATGTGTGTATATCAATCAATGTGTATAATCTATGTTTTTGCGTGTGTGTTTAGCTGATGTTTATAATCTTTGTATAGCTTGTGTTTGTATGGTCTGTTTTGCTTGTGTATAGCTGATGAGTTTAGTCTGTGTATAGCTTGTGTGTGTATGATCTGTTTTTTGCTTGTGTATAGCTGATGAGTATAGTCTGTGTATAGCTTGTGTGTGTATGGTCTTTGTTTCGGTTGTGTATAGCTGATGAGTTTAGTCCATGTATAGCTGGTTTATGTACAAAAAGGCTTGTCTATGTTTTTTAAATTGATTTTGGACACAATAATTTGTTGATTTAACGAGTGGATGGGGTCGTGAGTACAAAGATATTGCATGAGTGGGTACGGTAACACAGGAGCAGCACATTATGTGTCTGTTTTTTGCTTGTGTGTAGGCTTGTAGCCTACCTTTCTTGTTCGATGGATTTTGAATAATTTGATGATGTCGTGATTGGAAGCGGGGATGAGTCCATAGATATTTTATTATGTCCATGTAATGTATGTGTATGTGCGTGGTTTGGTAACACTAGAGTGATACATTTCACGTGTCTGCATTAACGTCCATCGCATATCTCTGTCTTACATGTGTAAGCCAGTTTTCTATGCATGTGTGTGTGTGTGTGTGTGTGTGTGTGTGTGTGTGTGTGTGTGTGTGTGTGTGTGTGTACAAGTTTGAGTGAGACTGTCTTCCCCCTCTGCTCTCCTCTCCCTCACAAGTCTGCACTGAGTGTCTTTCCTCTGCGCTCTGAAAGCTGTTTCTTCTGCATCATCTCTGAACTCTATGCTTATCAGGAAATGACTAATTTGATTTGATGGGTGATTAAATTATTATTTCTACAGATCATGTCTTTGTTTTACCTTATTTGATTCCTTTGGATACCAGCGCCTATGGTTTAGTTTTTAAGCTTTTGGCTTATCATGCAGAAGACCCGAGTTTGACCCCACGTCCAGACGATCTGCATTTTTGTGCTGGAATATGTCCGTCTCTGCCCGTGTTGGCCCTGGCATGGAAGGGTCGGAGTAGCCCGTCTCGTAATGCACTATTGTCACGCAGGGTTACGGTTATTGACAGGCAGGGTCGAAGTAGCCCGTCTCTTAATCTTAAATTACCTCACAGTGTTGCAGGGGATGTAAAGCTGGTATCCGAACTAAACCAAACCAAACAAAACCAAGAGCAGTGCAACTGAAAAACATGTCCCCAGTCAAGGACTAGAGGGACTATCAAATTTCACTGACTAGCAACCATATTTTACCCCCCCCCCCTCCTCGATAGAGGCTAAGGGAGAGGGGGGGGGGAAGTTGTAGTCAATCCCCATCCAAAAGTAGTGAAAAGGAATACAAAGGTCTCGACAAGAATGACAAACAAGTTGTGATTATACCTGTCAAACTATCCAAATCAGAATCTGGATAACTGGAAAATTAATATCCAATTATTTGGATGTTCATAGAGAATTACATCTTTCTATCCAAATAGGAGTATGCTTAGTTGCTGAATTTGTTGAAGGAAGTGGTATTGTTTATGTGTCATTTCAACGATACTACTTTCTTCAACAAGTTCTTGTGCACATCCTTTCACTCTCTGGAAGAGCTGGATACGAAATTTGGATAAAAAAAATGGTTTTCACTAGACAGTTGGATACAAGATTTTCCTCATAAGAATCTGATTCTGAACTCCCCTGCTTGGCGTCTTCCCTTGATCAAATTGGTTAATTATTTGGATATCCAATTAATTTTATTGGATAATTCAAATTAGTCCATGAAAAATAACTCCTTGTACAGGCCTAGTTGTAATTTGACTACAGCCCCACTTTTAGTCTCAGTACCTCCTTCTCCTGTCTCCTTGCACTGATAAGGACATCGTAACCCGTGGAAGAGACAGTAGACATACCGGACCTGGAAACAGGTCGTTGGTTGTTTTGCATAATATCGAATAGTACAAGAACTGCAGTGGGGGTATTCGCCTCTTTGCTGTAGAATCAACGAAGTGCTTGATCTTTGAGTTTTGGGACTATTATTGCCTTCAGCAGACGAGAAGGGTCCGGGCTTATCTCCCGTCTCCGAGGAGGGCCTAGATATTAAACCAACACCATTGATGCAGCTTCACATACATTATGTTGTTGTCGTTCACTATCCGTGGATAATCCAAAATTGAGAAGCCCAGTTTCCATAGGATTAGGTGAAAAAAAAAGAAGAAACGGGGAAGGGGGGGGGGGGGGGAAATTAAAGCCGTACCATATTCTCTGTTGTAATTTTAAACTCTCATGACCAATGTAGGCCATAATTTTCCTTCACCCTTTCGAATACCTGTACCGTTCAACTTTGTTTAAAAAATCCCATGTTCGATACCATATCTTATGCACTTGGGGTTACCTTCAAAGAAAGAGTCAATGCATTGAAATCAAAGGGCCTACAAGTAATTGTGATCAAATCGTTTTTGTTTTAATTAAAGAGAGAAAAAAAACCCCCAACAACAACAAAGGACATTGATGTTAGGTGTTGCGCCCCAAAAGAAGCTGTCAATTCTATGAATAAATTACCAGGGTAAGTAACGAGCAGTCTTTGAACTGTTTCGTCTGTGCTTTGACCGAATTGGGTTTTTTTTTTTTTCATTCACAAGCCTGAGGAAGACAGGAGTCTCTGTCGAAAATTTGTTCGTCGTCTCATTTCTCATTAAACTAGATCTACCATGAATAATGTCATACACTTCTGAAGTCTGGTTGAAGTCTGTAATTTTTACAAAAGGTGAGGCCTAAAGCGTGGAGAAGGGATAGATTTGCTTGTTAGTTTGGTTAGGGTTTTGCAGCTCCATCGACTCTTCTATAAAGTCATTTCGGCGCCCAGAACCATTCCAGAGTTTGGGTAGGAATTAATTTTGAATTTTGCCTGTGTGGCGGCCTAATAATAGTCCTACTCTTTTTGATTTTCAACCACCAAGGGATCTTTAAACTTTAACGTGCGCAACGTACCAAATAGGGGGAATGGTTCTGGGCGTCGAAATGACCTTACAGAGTCGACGGAGCCGTAAAACCCCAACCAACCAACCAACCAAACAAAACAAACTCCATAGGCACCGGTGGCCACAGATTATTATTATTAGTCTGTGCCGGTGGCGGAGTTTTCTACATATATATATTATATTCCACGAAGTGAAGACTCTGCTTGAAATTGAAGTAATCTTAAATCCTGGACAGAGAGGCCAAAAAGGTCTCAGTCTCAGCACGATCCACATTTCTGCACTGTTGCTCCATCATGACCCGTTTTTCCTTTGCGATCTTCTTTTCTTTGGGAAAGGGGTCGGGGATTTTGCGCAACGTTACAACTTATGGTTCCATCCATTTCTTCCTGAGTTGTTTTATCTTCACTATCACTATCATTATAGTTACTCTTTTCGTTCCAAGTTTAAGAAACGGTCCAAACGAACTTGCTCTCAGTCCCATTTAATGACGTGCAATACCCAAGGTCGCAAAACAGTGGCCGGAAAAAGGAGGGGGGGGGGGGGGAGGGAGGGGGAGGGAATTGTCCTTTGTTCCGGAGGCCAAATGTGTACTCCCAAATGATGTTCTCTAAAGCCAATGTCACGTTGAGTCCGGTGATTACGAAGAGGAGAGAGGGAGAGAGAGGGAGAGAGAGAGAGAGAGAGAGAGGGGAGAGAGAGAGAGAGAGAGGGGAGAGAGAGATGTCTGTTCCTGGGGCCAAATCTCTGTTATCAAATAATGCAAAAAAGCCAAAGTAACTATGACAACGAAAAAGAGGCAGAGAGAGGGGAGTGAGAAAGACTAAGAGAGAGAGAGAGAGAGGGAGGGAGGGAAGGGAGAGAGGTAGAAAAGAGAGAAAGGGGTAGAGTGGAAGATACAAATAGAGAGAGAAAGACAGATTATGGGGGATAGCGATAAAGAGAGAGAGAGAGAGAGAGAGAGAGAGAGAGAGAGAGAGAGAGAGAGATGTCTGTTACTGAGTACCAATCTCTGTTCTTAAATGTCTGACAAAAGCCGAGGTCAGGGTGACAAGAGACAGAGGTGGGGAAGGGAAAGAAAGAAAGAGAGAGAGAGAGAGAGAGAGAGAGAGAGAGAGAACAGAACACATCTTGTGACTGTGACTTTCATAACGTGAAAACATAACAAACCTAAGCCCAAAGCAAAATCGAACTAACTCCATCGTCCTAAAGTAAAAAATGTCCTGGAACTTTTATTGAAATGAAATTAATACTGTCAAACCTGTCTAAGACGACCACCCAATGTCGAGAAAAAAGTGGTCGTTTTAGAAAGGTGGTCGTCTTAGAGAGGGAAAATATATAGAAAAATATAATTTGGGAGTTAATGGAAAGTGGTTGTTTGTGCAGGTGGTCGTCTTAAACAGGTGATCGCTTAAGCAGGTTTAACTGTATATCAAATGTCTATCCAAAGATTGGCCATATCACTCAATTGCTTTAGGATAGATTTGTAGGTAAGACAAAGAAAAAATAAAAAATAAATTGTAGATAGAACATTATGACAATTAATGTAAAGCATTTTAAAGCTATGGAAGATAGTGGTCTCCGGGCGGGTGCAAATGTCAAGTTGGACCTTATTGTCCTTGGAAAAATCCTCGAAATGGTTATCTTGCTGTTCTTCCAGAAAAACAGAGGTCATACTCGGAGGAGGTACCACAGGGGGAGACTGTGGCCGTCACATGACACAAACTGATATCTGTCCAGAAAGGATTCCATTTGAGATTTGCACGTGAAGTATGATTAGTTTTTTCCCGTTTGAAGGAGGAAGAGGAATATTAAGAGGAGGAAGATGAAAAAAAAGAAAAAAAGAAAGGAGGAAGAAGATGGTATCTCTTGGCGCTGTTCGTTTTTTTTCCGTGTTGATTGTTTGTTGTTTACTATGATCTTGTCTCATAGTAGAAGTAGGACTTCTGGTATTCTGGTCTTGAATTTAAGGCTCCATTTCGTTCTTACCTGTTTTGGATTTTTTTGTTTTATTTGTTTGTTTGTTTGTGTTTGTTGCTCTTTTTCATTTTGTCCGCAGATTACATTTTTTTTTATACTTTGCAAATGTTTTGTATTGTAGGCCTACTCCTGTCGAAAGTTTACAACTATGTGGTATCTTTATTTAAAAAGCAACATTTAGTATAAAAGAAACAACAACAACAAAACAAAACAACCCAAACAACAATACGACAAAGATAAAAGAAAAACAAAAACAAAACAGACAAAGACACCACAAGAACCACCACCACCACTACCAGAAGCAAAAGAAATAATATAATCAGCGCCAACACCACTCAAACAAATTCCTGAAAAAGGAAATCACCAAGAAATAGAATGCATCTCACGAAGTGGGGTACTACTTAAATAGCGTGGTCCCGATATATGAGCGCAGCTGTGGGTACAATCCAAGCGGATCAGGTTAGTACAGCAGTAGTAAGGAGTGGGTTATCTATAGAGGCGCAGCTGTTTTAGCCTCTTCTTGTTTTGATTTTTACTTATGCACTTAATCAGGCTTAATTTTCCCCGAAGGTTGTCATTTGCGTGCTGCGTAAGCACAACTTCGCTGTCACGAAAATCCACATCAGGCATTTTTTGTTGTAAAATAAAGAAAAAAAAAGTCAGTTAGTGCAATGAGAGTGAAGGGAAATGTCAGAGTTAGGATTAGAGTGATGGTCACTCTAACCTAATTACTGACCCTAAACCCCTTTTTTGGTTTTGATGGCGCAAACAGAGTTTAAGTAAGTAAACCCTACTGATACTCAAAGTTAACTCGCTCAGGTATCGTGCTAGGTATCGGGACCACGCTATTTAAGCAGTGCCCAAAGTGGTTTGGTTTGGTTTGGTTACCAGTGTTACGTCCCCTGCAACACTGTAAGGTCATTTAAGAAACGGGCTACTTCGACCCTGTCTGTCAGGGCCAACCCGGACTGAGAGGGAAAAAAATCCCAGCAGAAAAAAACCCCTGATCGTCCACGACGGGGATCGATCTAGGGTCTTCCCGCATGATAGGCGAAGAGCCTAACCATTACACCACAGCGCCGGTGCCCGAAGTGGGTCTGACAGTCTTTAAATTGCCTTGAATAAATGGAATTACTCTGATTGATAGCGTCTGACAAACGGTTTTTTTCAGTGTCGAAAACTTACAGTACGGTAGGCCTACTTTTTTGTGTTCTTCTATTGTTCCTCTCTGCCAACCCTTCCTTCCTGATGATGGATGACTTACGTTCAGTAGACCTACGCCAAGCAATGGGGAGATAATTTCAAGTGTGGTCATTATAATTTCTAAGTGCGGCAAATCGGATCGAATTTCAGGGCCAACCCTGTGCATCCGACATTATAATTGTAGTGCACCTTAAGCTTTTTTCAATCCGTCTTTGTCACACGAAGTATGTTTGCAATTGTTCGCAGGAGCTCTACCGTCTGCATTGTTTTTGCTCTTTTTTGTGTTGTTTTGCTATTTGTGAGAATTTTACTACGATACGTAAGAACTGTCGGAACAACGAGCTACTTAACTCCATCTATTATGGTTTAGTTATAAAGGAAAATCTGTGTCATCAATATTTTGCTCAATGACTAAAGTGTTATAGTTTCGTCCTGCTAAAGTAATAGATATGGCACAATGGAACAGTAGACTGAATGTAGCTGGTTCTAGACTGTCTGTCTGTGGGCAAATAATAGGCTTAAGAGTTAAAACGTGACATCCACATAAAAAAAAGAAATAAATAAAACGTTTAAGCCCGTTTTCTTGGATTATTTCCAGACAGATCAAATTATTTCTGTCCCGCTTACACTCAACAAATCTCCTGCCTTATCTGGAAATTGTTTGGTGGGAGACAGGACAAACATTACTCGTACTTCTGCTCTTGAGCTGAGAGAATCCAACAAGTCATCAAATGACGTCACTGCGTCGGTGGTCATGAATACTCCAATCATGCGGCGCCTGTAGTCTAGTGGTTATTCTGCCGGACTCGTAATCGGAATGTTGCGTGTTCGAATCCCAGCTCGGGCCTGACGTTGTGTCCTTTAGAAAGGCATTTTACACGAATCCAACAAGTCATTCAAATGACGTCACTGCGTTGGTGGCAGTGAATACTTCAATTATGCGGCGTCTGTAGTCTAGTGGTTAGGCTGTCGGACTCGTAATCAGAAGGTTGCGGGTTCGAATCCAGATGGGGCCTGACGTTGTGTCATTGAGTAATGCATTTTACACAAATACAACAAGTCATTCAAATGACGTCACTGCGTCGGTGGTCATGAATACTTCAATAATGCGGTGTCTGTAGTCTAGTGGTTAGGCTGCCGGACTCGTGATCGGGAAGGCTGCGTGTTCGAATCCCAGCTCGGGCCCAACGTTGTGTCCTTGGGAAAGGCATTTTACACGAATCCAACAAGCCATTCAAATGACGTCACTTTGTCAGTGGCCATGAACACTTATGTTATGTGGCGTCTGTAGTCTAGTGGTTATTCTGCCAGACTCGTGATCGGATGGCTGCGGGTTCGAATCCCAGCTCGGGTCCAACATTGTGTCCTTGGGAAAGGCATTTTACACGAATTTTCCTCACTTTACCCAGGTGTGAATGGGTACCCGGCTGTAGACAGCGGACGATCTTGTCCGTATGTTAGTGCTTTAGCGCCTGTAAAATAGCAGCTTAAACTGCATGCTTCCCATGAAGTTTAGAAGGTTTCTGAATGACTTGGTCAGTCATGGTAATAACTGATTGTAAAGCGCATAGAACCTGATTTTAAACGGGGATATACTATGTGCTATATAAATGCAGTGATTATTATTATCATAAGGCTCTTAGCCTATCACGCAGAGAACGGGAGTTTGATTCGACATTCGACAAACATCTTCATACCTCTGCTTTGACGTTGTAGTATATCCCTCTTAGCTTGGGTTGTCCTTGTAGGGCTAAAAAGGGAGCAAAACCAAATACCAAACCAAACCAAACCAAGTACTGGGTCAACTCACTGGCAAGACTAGAATTTCTTGTGGGCAGGATTTGATCCTAGAATAAATCCTGATCTACAACCATAACTCTGACAATGCTCTATTCATGTTTTGTTTTTTCGCGTGGTTATAATTTTCGCGTTTTTCGCAAATTTGGAAAAAAATTGCAACAGCAACAACAAAAACAACAACAACAAAAAACAAAAACAACAACAACAAAAAAAAAACCCAGCCCAAAACAAACAACAACAATAACCACGTAAAATTTTCCCTTCTTCTTTCTTTCCTTGCTATGATAATACTCGTATCTTGTTACTAGTAACTGAGAAATTCGCGAAATTTAAAAACCTCGCGAAACTGGTTTGCCTCAATTTCTCGAAAAAAGCATCCAGGGGATACCCCCCTCCCATTAATACAGTACATTCTTTATATTCATACAGGCACCAGCTTCTTTTGTTGTTTTAGCCTATTTATGGCTCCAACACATCAAAGATGGAGTTCGTTAACAACGAGTTTGGACTTTAGACACGGCTTGTGAACAACCGCGTAGCATTAGCCAAACCACCGGTATGCATGGCCGCTATCGCCAACTGGAATCCGGTAAAGAGGTACCGGTACAATACTTATCACTGTTGGGGTGACGTGTTCCCCCCC
>JAUKPP010063715.1:0-16461 GCA_032273245.1 Phyllaplysia taylori
ACTGGCAAACACGCACACAGACCTGCACACACACTTACACGCACTCTCTCTCTCTCTCTCTCTCTCTCTCTCTCTCTTACTTACTGTGTGTTAGTTATAACAAAGCTTAGAAGTCAGAATTATTTATTTATAGAGGCATCAGCTCCTTTAGCTACTAGGTAAGTCCATTTCCAAAATGTAGTCTAAATGAATGAAGAGGAAATAAAGTGGTAGTAACCAATGCACCTTGTTGGTATGTTTTTCTAGATATTGAAGAGTTTTTACTTTTACACCAACCTTGTTCTCCAACTTCCACGTGATACACATTGCCCAAATGTGGATGTTGGTCACAATCATAATTTGATAATCAGAGCCGCAATTTTTTCATCTCCAGACTGCGATGACTATAGGTGGAGGCCACTGTATCTTTGTCAGACCTGTAAAAAGTCCAAGAATGGTCGGGTTTCCAACAATTTTACCGCGATCCGAAGTTCTGACAGCTTCCAACATTTGACTTTCAATTTTGAGGTTGTAAGCCCAGCAAAATTTTCTGACAATTTTGTGGGTGGCCACGTAATGGTCAGCTTTGTTTTTTTGTAGGTGGATGGCAAGCGCTTCGATGTGGTCTCCTCCTTCTATTTCTTGCTTTGTGGTGCTGTTGTTGAAGTCTACTTCCTGGCACTGATATCACCTTTTAGTGTTGAAAGTAGTGTAAAATATCAACTATATTAATTAATAGATAATAAAATGTTTTCTTCAGGAACTGCGAGCGCAAGACTGCTTGGACGATTCTGTGGCGGCATGACCCCAACATACATCACGGGTGTTGGGAAAACAGTGTACTTTCAGTTACAAAGCCGATGGGACTTTGCTGGGATCAGGTTCACTGTTCACTATAAACTTTTGGACCCATCTCAAGGCAAGTGTACTGATGTCTTTGGTGTATTGGTTAGGCTACATGTGTTAGGACATGGGCAGTTAACACTTTGTAGTCGCCCAGCCAGAAGAACAAAAAACCCTTACGGTAGGTATCACAAACTAAAATTCAAAATTTATATAATCATACTTTTCTTTATTGCAATATGAAGAGCTTATGAAGCCATGAATAATAATCTTTAAATCATCAAAATCCATCCACAAATAAAAGAAAAAAGTTATGGACGTTTGATTTATTTTTTTACCCAGAAAATTTTCAACAATTTCGAAAAGTGCCTCGGAGGCCATATTTCGATGCCCACCAAACATAAAGAAAACATTCTAAAATAATATTTTCTTATTTTATCAATAGTTACAGACTTTGTTACAAAATGACAAAGTAAGGAGGAAGTAAGCTTCCTTGAAATATTGGAAAATCACTAAATCATATAAAAAAAATAGTATCGAAGATGAAAATACGCCATTTTCAGAGGTGCAATACGTAAAGAGTATGGAAGTATTATGCAAAATTCTTTTGCAGCTCTTGATAAACAATGCAAAGAGTAAGCTCAATTTCTTTTTAGACCAGTAGAACGATATTTTACAAAGTTATGCGGGTCTGAGGTCGGCACTCGAGCACATTTGGCCAGTTGGCAGACGTGAAGAAAATCACGTATTTGCCCATCATGTCTTCTTCACTGCTGTGACAACCATCTGGATCTTGTGCTGCTTCCACCTTGTCTATCAGGGCCAATCTGGCCTGGGAGGGACAACGCCGAGCAGAAAAATGCAGATCGTCTGCATGTGGGATCGTACTCGGGTCTTCCGCGGCCTAATCATTATTATTAGTGATTACACCGCAGACGCTGGTTAGGCTGTGGGTCTAAAACTATAATGTTACATGTAGGCCTAGGCCTATAAATTGCGTACTGTAGAACTATTGAATTAGCAATAGCTGTAGAGATCTAATCTAGACGGAACAGGTTGCAACCGAATCATGTACATTTATTAGAAGTCGCAACAAAGTGGTTTGTGTTGGAATAAAGGCAATAGAAGAAGAAGGAATGCAGAAAAATGAAGTGAATCTTCCCCTTCACTTGCGCAAAGTGTAACCAGTGTTTTGTTGCTCGTAACCTGTAGATTATAGCGACTTAAATGTATTCTTAGAGCCAGGAAGGCACAAACGTACAGTTGGAGACCAACGTTAAGGCTAAAAACCAACAAAAATACTAGTGTTCTTGTCTAAATGCTAGACGAGACCGTTTGTTTGTTTTCATTGTTTAGGGAAAGTCTCGAGAGAATTAGCCAATCAGTGAGCGTCATTTATCAAAGGAATGCAGAGGTTACCTGCTACTAAATTTAGCAAATCCGATAAAGACTATTTTTGCCTGTTTTCTTGTATCGGGGGATAAATAAAGCACATTGTTGCGGCTGACAATGGAATTAATATCGATCTTTATTTGGAATCAAGCTTATCTCGCATTATAAGCCTCTCAAATTAATAGATCTATGATGCGACTCCACATCGATAAAGCCAGTCTAGAACGAACATGCTGAAATAGCCACAAAAACTTGTCACATAACAAAGTATACTTGGCTGTCAGAAATATTAAGTATGATTAAAAACTATTATAATAGAATTTAGATACTGACATGAAACCATGTCCAAAGGAGAATTAGAAGCAAAATTTACTGCAGTTGTCTCCTTGCCGGCGGATCGCTTGGACTGCCGTCGGGGGGCTTATCGACTGTCGGAAGAGCCTGACTATCCATAATGGCGAGAGAAATGAAACGGGATCTGCGGATAGATGCCTCACTAAAAGTTATCGTCCTACCTCGTGGAATAAATTCATTTTACAAATCCATTATTTCCTGATGCAGAAATGGTGGCTCCATCGTTTGGCACAACCTTAAAGTTTCTAGAACGTGAAATTCGTCTATAAATCACAACATTTTCGCTTCACTTGCGCTTTTCAACTGCAATCAGTTTGAATCCTTTGTTAACGTTGTCAAAGAATGAGGGGGATTGTCTGCCCTTTATTATGGTGAAAAACCCGAAGAAATCCGTTGTTCCACGGCCAAGAATGCCCAACTTGAATGACGTGACCTAAAATATCTTTACCTCAAAATCGCGCGTGGCGCGCTAAAACAAGCGCTTCGTAGGGGTTGATTTTGGGGTTAAAAAAACACATTTGAACGTTCGTTTGGTAATGAAAATGACAATACATGTGTTCTAAAATGATCTAAAACAAGCGCTTCGTAGGGGTTGATTTTGGGGTTCAAAAACACATTCGAACGTTCTTTTGGTAATGAAAATGACAATACATGTATTCCAAAATGAGCTAAAAACAAGCGCTTCGTAGGGGTTGATTTTGCGGTTCAAAAACACATTTGAACATTCTTTTGGTAATGAAAATGACAATACATGTATTCTAAAATGAGAACTCTTAGGTTCTATATAAATTTTATTGCATAGCAACGATAAAACATACGTAAAAAGACAAAAGAAGACAAGGCCCATTTCAGGTTCGCCCAAGCCAGGGGCCATTTTCTACCGGCGAAAGGGCTTAGTTTGTGATACCTACTTACGGTCACGTGCAGCTAGCCATGATGCGATCATGCTTATCGATGCGCCGAGTGACTGGATGGGCAAATTTGGGTTGGCGCCGAGTGACCAGAAAGTGTTAAATAATGTTTTTGTTTTGTTTATATGAGGGTGTAGAATTGAATTTGCATTGTTCAGGATATTTTACAAATTGTGTTTATCATGTGGTGTAGGGTGTACGTAGTATTTATCTTGTTTGGTGTATGCAAAATTCACACTTTTTTTTTTATTACATTGAATGTAATATGACATTTCATTTATATACTCATGTGCAAAAGTAACTTGACACTTTGTTTTCAGCCTGCATCTTTGCTTTCCGTGTGAGCTACAGCACGAAACTTATATTTCCAGAAGCATGAATTATCTGGCTACATGTCTGCCAGTTTTCGTTGCAATCCATTCACATTCTTTGGAGTAGCAAGAGTTTTACAGACACAAGTCAAAATGTAGGCGTGGGAAACATCACAAAGAGCAAAAAACCCCACACAAAATTGATATGGGGGTGTGTCCACTAATGCATTAAAAAACTCTGCACAACTCATCTCCTCATAGTATTTGTGAGGGAATCAACATCATCTTGAGTTAGTTCATCCCAGGCTGCTTGAATTTGTCCCTGAGATCATCTTCATCTTTGATTCGTTGCTATTGCTGTCTAATTTCCCTCCCCAAGAAGGTCAAAGAGATGCCTAATGGGATTTAAATTTAAGTCGGGATTGGACTGGTCGCTGGCCCTATTTTGTGTGTCGGCCCATGGTTTTCCAGAAGAAATCTTCTGGTAACAAAAGCTCTATCTTGAAATACTTCCGAAAGCAGAGTTGACTGAAAACAAGATGTTAAAAAAGCATCTGTTGAATGGCAAGAGACAAAACTGTTTATATTGTCTACACTTCTTTTGAGAAGTCTTTCTGGAATGCCTTTCATGTTGATTTCCACACTTCGCATTTATTGAACTTCTTTACAATTAGACCAGCCAGATAGGTCAAATTAAATAGTCTAGCAACCCTTGAGACCTCACAAATAGTTTGAGTATTTATGAGATGCTTTACTCTTTCTCCCAAGTATTCTTTGTAGTTCTCATTACTAAGGTAAGACTTATTACACGAACTGGCAGTGAATCAAAACAATAATTTGACCCACTTCATAGTAAAAGACAAAGTGGATGAGTGTTCAATAAAAAAGCATCATGTAAAATTTATCAATAAGCAAGGATTAAAAAATCAGTAAGCACAAAGCTCTTTGTAGGTTCTCATACCAAATTACCACAGCTTGTCCAGATCTTTGATTTTCTTCTTTTGTTGGCACGTTTCTTTTGTTCTAAAACACTCAGTCCTAGTACTTTAATTGAAGAAAATTAAAGATGCAGAGCAATTATTGAATGGAATTCAACCACCCTGAAATGACCTAACCCCAGCAGACTTTGGTACCCTAATAAAGTCTATGAGGAAATGAGTCCGAGCGATTGTTGAGAGTCTTTGTGGATACACCCAATACTGAATTGATAAGTTTTTTGCTCTTTTTGATGTTTCCGACCCAAAAATATCATTTTAAAAAACAACAACTCTCATAACTCCAACAAACGTGGACGGATTGCAATGAAAATTGGTAGACATGTAGCCAAATAGTTTGTGTTTCTGGAAATATAAGTCTCATGCTGTAGCTCACACGGAAAGCAAAGATACAAGCTGAAAACAAAGTGTCGTGTTACTTTTGTACATGAGTATATAGAATATAGAATATAAACTTCATAGATTCTTATGGTTTATGTTGTGTACATTCCATTCATTTTATCATTACGAAGGATGCAGATCTACATTTCATTCATATTGTGAAAGACATGCAATTCATACATATATATTCTTTAGGTTGCGCATTTGTTTTCATTTTATTACGTAGGATATTCATTATATTGTTTTTTTAAGGATATATACTTCATCTATTCATTACATAACATGGACATTTAATTTATGATTAGATGGAAAATACCGGCGTCTGTGATGTAATGGTTAGGCGCTTCGCTTATCACGCAGGGGGCGAGAGTTCGAGGCTCGAGTGGGGCGGTTTGTTTGATCGAGTAGTATCTCTGTTTTTCTGCTGGGACAATGTTCCTCTCAGCCCGGTTGGCCCTGACAAGCAGGTTCGAAGTAACTCGTCCCTTAAATGACCGTAAAATTTTGCAAAGGATCTTAAGCCAAAACTAAACCTAGATGGAAAATGTAATGCATATCGTCGATGTCCGACTCGAACCGTGCAAGCACCAAATTAGGTCAAGTACCTTTTTTTGTCTAAAATTAAATCTCGAAGTCTCCCGAAACCACACTGAAAATTTTCAAACAATCCCGTGATAAATTTGGCGCGAAATAGTCATGTGATCTAATTTCACATGACAGATTTGTACTGAACTTGGATTATCTACTCGTGTTTCCGCCAGTCGACAGACGGATGACACATCGTGCATGTGGTGCTAACAAGTTTACTGTAGCAAGGCGCGGCCCGCTGTTGGCTAGTGTGTGGCGCCTCCACGATCAGCATTTTAGAAGTTTTTTTCGTTTTTCTTAAAATGAACTCTCGTGCACTTGCACGGTTAGGGTCCGACATCGACCGTATGTGTAAACATGGTGCATGCATGTATTAACCTTACAACAGCAAATAACAAAAAAAGTATAATCTTAAACTATACATCTTATCTCTTATATATTTTTTTTGCTTTCATCTTATCTTGTCTTATTGTAAATAATGGTGTTCTTTCTGCCTTTCTTTCAAAAGTTGCTGACGAACATGACAGTGGATCTTCAGCAGGAGCGATTGGAGGGGCAATGGGTGGCCTGGTGGTCGTCTTTGTGCTTGTGGCTGCTCTATTTGCTTTTATATGGAGGTCAAGACGCATGCGGAGGAGACGGTCCAATAATGGGCCAACACAGAGAGCTGAGAGAGTGGATAGCAGGTGAGGATGAGGGAAAGCTGGAACACAGTAGGCCCACTCTGTGCTCACTTTTTTTGTGTGAATTCTTTTTATTTTCTCAATTTTTTCACTTTTTTCCTCTCTCATTTTTATGTTCTGCCATCTCTATCAAATTGATGTCTTCTATTAGCACAATAACTTTCATGCAATGATGCAATGCACTGTGCATGTTCAGGGCTAGTCACTGTGTTGCCTTTTTTTCTCTTTTTTTTCTGGAGCACTGAAGAACATCCACTTTTGCACATTTTACGTGAAAATGATCAAATTTCCTCCTTCAGGATGCACCGATATTTGTAACTGTAATTACTGTATTTATGGCTGCTTGAAAGCAGGTTCTGTGTGCTTTACAGTATTGTATTACAATTACCCTGGTGGACCAGTGTCATTCAGAAACCTTCTCAACTTCCTGAGACATACACTGCAAGCTGCCATTGTATAAGCAGTCAGACTTAAACATTCTGACAAGATCTTTTGCTGTCTATGGCCAGTTACCCATTTACACTGGTTGAAGGGAGGAGAAATCATTAGCATAATATTCAGAGGTTTGTTACATAATGGAAGAGATCTTGTATTAGACACTCCTATTTCGTTCTCCCCCCTGTGGCCTGGGGGCATATAAGTTGATCCATTGTGAGGGAGAGAGCCATCCAATCGTGGGATGTCACACATACTCACAATATCTCGAGAAGAATATGCATGTTTTTTTAGGTGTATTATCCCCATCTTCTTCTCTCTCACCCTTTTCCCACCATAGTATTCAAGTGCTGCAAAGCATAGAAGCACTCAGACATACGGAATAAGGAATCCTGGCATCAATATACCATTATCGTCTCAAAGGAGCAGTACCCCGACCAAGAAAAAAAAAGCCCAGCGTATTTGCTCTTATGAATGAATAAACTTTACAGCGGTTAACCCTGTGTTTCTTGTTTTTGTGTTTGTTTCAGCCGTCATTCGTCTGTGTACATCATGAACCCAGTTATAATCAACACACCCAGTGCTCCACCTGCATACCCAGGCTACTCAAACCCTGAGTATGACCCTGATCTACCAACGTACCCAGCGGCAACTTTCATGACGAACCATGCAAACTCGAGAAGGGATTTGCCACCCAGGTCAGATTTTCTGCGACGCTGCTTTTTTTGTTTTGCACATTACTTCCATTATTTTCACTGAAAATAATGTTTGATTGTTTATTAAATGTCCTATTGTTTGCAGTGCAACTTCATAAATTTTCAGTTGCATGCTGTTTAAAAGGGGTTTATTCACAAAAAGGGTTGAAAATAAGTTTTTTTCAAAATTTTATCTTGCTCCATATTTTTCATGTGCTTCAGTGGAACTTCCCGATAACGACATCGCTCGGGATGGTAAAATTATGTCGTTACTTAGAAGTTTCCAAGATGGCGGACATTGGGGTGTGGTAAATCCGTCAATGAAACAATGTGTTGTGCTGGTTGTCTCCCGCGAGTCACTGATACGTTAAAATGTGTTTCCCCGGTGCTTATTTAATTATTGTTATGATTATGATTGTAATTTTCCTTTTTCTGTTTGGGGTAGATGTCCTGTTTCTTGATTCGTCGGTGTGAAGCGAAGTGGATCACTGTCTCTTAGCCTAAACTTATAGCCTACCGATGGCCGATGATGTACATTCTCATAGGGTGGTAGTTTAACAAAATAAAACGATTTCATTGGCTGATTGATAAAGAGATCTGATTGGCGTTGACTAGTCTTTTCTAGAAGATCTTATTGGACGGGAATAACGGCAAGATATTGGCTCAGACAGGAGGTCAAACGTCAACAGTTGCAACCTCGATGTCGTTATCCAGAGGTTTTACTATAATGTATTTCGCTATTTAGACGCTTTTATTACTAATGTTATATAGTGAAAAAATCGGGACCAGAGGCCGATGTCGTTATCCAGAGAATATCTCTATTCAGAGAGGTCGTTATCTGGATGTTCCACTGTATTTGGAAAAGGGCAAAACTGTCACAGTGGGAAATAACAAAATAATATAAGTGTAAGATGTCTTTCCCCTCCTGTGAAAATTTTTTTATTCCAGGATAGTCCCTTTTAATCTGATGGCTATGATGTGTGTAATTTTTATTTTCTGTTTGTTTATCAGGTACGAAGCTTGTGTCAACTCAGACTTGGAAGTTCGCCAAACCCCGCCCTATCCAGAACCAGTCAATGACAGTGGCAATGGATATCCACATCAAGGAGGTATGATCAGATGTCCTCAGATAGATCGACGCAGAACTATAATTTATTTTATTTCTATAGTTGTTAGTTTTCTTTACAGTAATTTTCTCTGCTGTTTGCTCTTCCACATGAGACTAGATGGATTATTCTCAAATGTTGAACCATTGTTGGTCTGGACTACTATAGGTCCTACTTAAAGCAACAACCAGCATTTACACTTTCAAACTTGATGTTCAATTTGTTCCCTTGTTAACATTGTTTGTGATTTGTTTTATTTTTTTAAGCCTTATCGCCTGCACCGACTTTTCCTCTCTATTTCTCTGTTGTTTCCCTACATTACCTGATTCTCATATTTGTTTCATTTGGGTTTTTGTTCATTTTCCTTTTTGTCACCCATAGCTTGACCCGGCTTAAAACGGAAATATGTAATTTGAAGGGGTTTACGACCTCCCCTAATAAATGCTGTCCAACAGATTGAAATAATAGATTGTGTTTTTGTTTCCCTGAAAAGATTTACAGGGTGTTCTTTTTTATATTGATCTATTCTAAATTGAAATAACTCAAAGACGGTAAGAGATAACCAATAAATTCTCATCCATTTAAGTTTTTTCTGGTACCAAAATCAAGCGATTTCATTGACAGACTGCTCGACAGCGCAGATTTTACAAACGTACCCCGATTTTGAGCGCGCAGAGATGACGCTAATATTGCATTTTCCAAGAGGGTCTTGTGCGTTTATAGCGCAGATCAAGCACCTCAGTCATGGAAAAATTCCAACTGAGCACAACAAGAAAAGCACAATCCAAAACTGAATAAAAGCTTAGTATCGAAATTTGGTAGAAAATGGTCGTGTGAATTGCTATGACAATAAGGATAGCAAGCGGTTGGTTTGCTAATTGCATTGTGCACGTGCGATTAAAAAAGAAGACTTCATTAATGTGATACACTGATAAACATCCATCGCTCTCTAACTCTAAAAAATAAAACACACTTTTCTTCTTCGTAAGAGGTTGGTAACCATTATTCTGTTTAGATAAACAGTTTTAACCAACTTTTTTATTGGCGTACGATGGTTCCTAGCAGTCTTCTCTTGGGTATAACAGTGTGCTGTTTTGACGCCATGATCTAAAAATGGCTATGTTCCGCTAACTCCTTTTTAAAATGCTTTCTCTATCAACATAATCTTATTAGGTAGCCCAGACAAAACTTAAATGGTCCCTGAATGATGTGCAAAAAAACGTTTACTTTTATCACTTACCGTTTTAGAGATTAAAATTCAAAATTGATCAATATAAAAAAAACACCCTGTATTTCCTCAAGTTAGCATTGTAACAGTGTGTTCTGGTAATTTTTCATGTAAGAGTTGTTCTTAGAATTCCATTGTTATGTTCTGTCACTGGCATGATCAGTGACGTACTGGTTAGACTCTGCCCAGCGCACTGAAGATAGGAGTTCAAGTCCCTCTTGGAGAAATTAATCTTCCTGCTGTGATGTTGTGTCCCTCTCACCCTAGGTTAGCCGGCAGAGGCATGATTAAAGCAGCCCACCTTTTTTATGAACTTGCAGTGTTCAATAGGCATTGAACCGAAAACTAACAAAATCTTACAACTGTTACCGTCCAGGTGAGCCGACCAGCAGTATGGATGCAGCACCATACGACAATATTGATGAGGTCAGGGGAGGGGTGTCTCATGGCAACCCAGTGCCCACCCCTGGCTACGACTTAGCCTCGGATGCTCGGGACGAGGAGAATTTTTACAGCACAGTACCTGAGGACACAGCAGATCCACCTCCCGAGTATGGGGTGGCGGCATCCCCCGGCCACAATTCCACATCGGATTATGATTACATTCCACCACCAGCCTACGAAGAGTTTGTACAGCAGCAACATGGAGCTACACGGACAAATGGGCAAGCTCGAAGGGGTCGTCTTGGTCCCCTGTAAATGACAAATTCAAAGATGTTGTCTTGGTCCCTTGTAAAGTGCATAGAGCCAGTATTGGGATATGTGCTGTTTAAATGCAATCAATTATTATTATTATTAAATGTCAAGTTCGAAGATGTCAATTGGTACCCCCTGTAAATTTTGATTAACACTTTGCAGTCACACAACCAGAAGGATAAAGAACCCTACCGGTCACAGGCAGCCAGCCGTGACGCGACTGGGCTTCTCGGGCCTGGCGCATCTATGCCCCGAGTCATTGGATGGGCGAAACTAGGCCGGCTGAATGAGTGAAACTAGTCCAGCGCATATATGCACCGAGTGACTACAAAGTGTTAACTCAGCATGGGTAGGCAGTTGAAGGATTTTTTTGTGAGAGGAGGGTACTGCAGCCCTCGATACGGTTTGGGGTAATTTCCTGGCTTCATACAATCCCTCAACGTTAGTAAAATAAAATTGGAATCAGGCCACTTCTTAAGGTTGATTGATTTAATTTTAATACATGAAGATGGAGTTGTCAGATAGGCCTACCTCAAATAATGTGGGTTATTTTATACGTCAAGAAGAGTTATAATCAGAACTACTTCCTCTTTTTTGGTTCAGCGATGACTGGATGACAGGGATATGCTTTTGGACTCCGTTAAGGAAATATCACTTATTATGTCTAAGGCATATGGTAGATGTGTGGATGAAGTAATCTCTTGTCTAAGCAGAGCGGTTCAGGATTTATTGTAAGGCTTCTGCCAATCCGTAACTGAGGATCAAAGTGCTGGAGAATGGTATCCTGAATATGTCATGAATAATTTCTGTAACTTTTTAGATTGTTTACTATTGTTTGTGTCAAACATTGCATAATCTATAAAATGAAATGAATTTATTTCTTTTCCAAAAATATTTCTAGTAATTCTCCACTTTATGGATAGAGGAAAGTAATATGTTGTACCAATTTAAGTGCTGTAAAGGGCGTGGTGACACAGTCAAAACCTCATGTGCAATGAGATTGTTGGACCAGCCTGTGGTCCTCATTGAATCTGGTTGGATTTGAGGTTGTCCGAGTGGTAACACCAAAGAGGTTATCTCACTTTGCAAAAATGCTAAAATGGGCGACTTTCTAGACTGGGTGTATCTTTTGTTTGGAAAAATTCCTAATACTAATGAACAAAATGTATAATTCTCAGCCTGCTCTATCTGCTGTCTTCAAAATAGGGTCAAGTCTATGTTTTCATGCACTTGTAAGCAGTGTTTAGTTTGTTACGCCCTAGGGCTTGGAGTGATGAAGAATAGTCAAATTTTTTCCCTGGCATAAAAAACTAAAAAATGATACTGGGACAGATTTGAAAAAGGTATAATCCAGAAAAAAACATGTTTTTATTCTTTTAGGTGTCAATCAACATGTCTTTGTAGTATATAAACACTTATTCCAAACTCAGGTCTTTATGTGACAACACAATATGGAATTATCCCAACCATGGATCATTGAGAATGAATCAAGTATTTGATGGGACATTTTCCTTCAGCTGTTTCGTTCGTGTCCTAGAAACTCTCTCTTGACCAAGTCCTTTTTATCAGGTTTCGATCAGTTGATGATTGACCCTAAAACAGCATTATCAAAGGAATTAGGGGCTGCAAACTACAGATCTGACTTACTGGGAACATTTCATGACTTTATATTTTCATTTTCTGAAATGTAAGTACATTGAACTTTCCAGGAGTGCTTTCCCCATGGGCACACTTAGAATTTGGGAAGGTTTTTGCAAAAATCTGTTTACTTTAAGCAAAATATGAAGAAAAAGTTATACATGTTTGTGTTTTGTTTCACCCTATTGTAATTATTATTATAATGATTTATACTGATCATGATAGAGTAGGTGCAAGTCTGATTTCCCCATGCTGGCCATGGGTTGTAGAGGAGGATCACTTGCAATCTCATTCTGAATAGAAAACTCTATCATTTGAAGTAAAAGGCTATTATTTGTTGCTCTTTTGGCAACATTAAGGCGCCTGCACTAATTGTGTTGGGAAAGATTAGCAAGAAATTGTTCATGTAAATAATGCAATGATGATGAAAATACAGCTTGTTGATTATGTTTCAATTTACTCAGATATTCCAGAAATATATGTGATATTGTGATAGATGTTATATGTGTTACCTTGTGCGCTTTGATCAGACGATTGACAAAGGGGTAACTGCTATGATTTGAATTTGGTTTGATCTCATGAAGGGCTGACTTTCCAGATAGAATTTGTGAACCAAAAACTGTCCAAGCGAAGGGTTCTTTCAGAGCTCAGTCTTGACATATCTTTGTACCCTTCACGAATGATTGAAACGTTTTTTCCAATTGTGGGTACTACTGAGGAAATCATCCTTTTAGCTTGCCTGAAAAAATGTCATGTAGCAAAAATATTTGTTCAAGTTTTGAAAATACAGGGAATTACAGGGTTCTGCACCACTTCGGCTTTGAGAGTTAAAGTGTGAAAGACAAAGATACAGTACCACAAGTACTAACTCTATTTTCAACACAAGTGCAAATACATATGTACCAAGTTTTGGAAAAACGCTGTTCAATTATGCTCTACCTGAAATTGACAATTTCAACATGAGGATTTTTAAGTGTACAAAACTGTTTGTAAGCTAATAGTATTTCATTGTAATTATGCTTCAGTTGATCTTCAGGGACAAAAATATCGCATATCTTGTCACTCATAAATGTTGAAAGCAGAGTTGCTTAAACTTGATCATTTAGGAAAGGGAACCGGAGAGAAAAAATTTATGTGAAAGTGTATATTTTACAAGCATCATATAGGGCAACCTTTTTGGTTGCAATGATAAGAATCAGGTGAATGTTAATGAATGTAAAAGTGATCGTTGTAAAGAAAACAATAGTGAAATTTTTTGGTTGTGCTAAGACTTTCCAACCAAAGTGTTTCTGCAGAGCCCTCAAACTTGAACAAAATGTTTCCTTGATAAGTTGCCAAAGCCACCTCAGGTAGCCAAAGTTTTCTCAATTTACCTGATAGTAGTAAAATTACCTTGACTTTTATTTTTACTGAATCACTTTTTTGTCGGGAACTAATTTTGGTTGAAAAATGTATACACAATTTCCATCATGTGTGCCTCAAGCATTATCCTGTCATGTTCAACAAGCTCACACAAGTTTATGAAATTAACCTCTTTTGTACAATATCGCTCCTCTTTTTTTTTTTCTTATGCACTTTTTTTCCTTGCCCAAATGAGGAAAATGATGTTTTAAGTTTGTTTTATCGCATATTGATAGCCTTATGACTTACAGGCTAACCTATCTTTCCGCCTTCAATTCCTGCGCTATCATGTTTTTTACACCTAATGGACACTGCCTTTACGGTTGTTTCCATTGTCTGTGTTATGTGATTTTTCAGTCCCTTTGCTTTGTAACCTTAAGAGAAAGTACCACGACTCCAAACAAAATATCGCCATGGTGCCTCAAAAATGGCCGGAGTCTGACTTGGGCAGTTATGGAATATACCCATTATGTAATTCCCAACATTATAGGGAATCGTTTGGTATGAAATGTTTTTAAAAGTGTTGGGCTATTTTGCTAAAAACTTAATGTTGTTAGATAGACTGAGGCCAAGTAAATTTCTTCCATTTATCTCAGAAGTGAAGAAAATGAGTTAGGCCACAGTGGAGGCACCATGGCAAAATGGAATAATAATACACAGGGAAAGGGAAGTCTGCCAGAGTGAGGCCAAAGCGGCAAAAGAAGCTGGGGGCTCGATAAACAAATAACTTCTGAATAAGTAACTAAACAACTATTTTCCTTTCCCATGGCAGATGGGGAGTCAAAGTTCCATACGAGTCTCCACCTTTCCTACTGGAATGTTGTGTCCTGACCGGTGCTCTGGGGTAAGGGTTAAGCTCTTCACCTGTTGTGGGGAGGATCTGGGATTTTTTCTCTGCTGGGATTTTTTTCTCTCTCAGCCTGGGTTGGCCCTGACAGGCAGGGTTGAAGTAGCCTGTCTCTTAAATTAGCTTTATTGCAGGGAACGTAAAACTGGTAACCAAACCAAATCTCTCAGCCAGCTTTGGCCCTGCCCTGGTGAGCAGGGTTGAAGTGGCCCACATCTTAGATGTGTTGCAAGTTGTCTTTAAACAAAAATCCAAAATAAGCAAATTAATACTGAGAGCTCTTTGTGGATGGGGGATAATAAGTGCTGATGAGGCCATCAAAGATTTATGTCATGTACTTTATGTTGGGGAAGACTGATAAATCAGATTTTCTTTAAACTCCACTATCTTCTTGACTGGAAAACCCCACTCTTTGCGTTCTTAATTTCTGGGTTGTTTTTTTATGCAAACAATATATATAGCAATCTCCATAGTCTGTACAGTGCCTAAATGTTAACAGATTTATATGCTCACATTCCTATTATCTTAATCTTTACATTCAATTTGGTTCTATTTCTGTACAATGATGAAACCTGTGCTGTAAACCGGCGCTGTGGTGTAATGGTTAGGCTCTTCGCCTTGCATGCGGGAAAACCCTTTAGATTGATCCCCGATCGTGGATGATCTTGGTTTTTTTCTGCTGGGACTTTTTCCCTCTTAGTCCAGGTTGGCCCTGACAGGCAGGGTCGAAGTAGCCCGTCTTTTAAATTACCTTACAGCGTTGCAGGGGACGTAAAACTGGTAACCAAAAAAATCAACCTGTGCTGTAAGGAAGGAAGTATAGAAGATCTGTTGTCAAGATAATCGTGATATCTAACAAGATGTTATTGAGTGGGTGAATTTTGCTCACATCAGCTCACTGTGATTAGGAATAAATAATTCGTGCATTAGCATTGCATTATCCTGTATTTAGCTCAATGAGGTAGCAGATTGTTTTAATTGTTGAGAATCCTGCTCTATGCACTAAGGGGACGATCTAGTAAACCCAAACAACTCATTTAATTAGAATTGCTGATACCATACGTAAAATTGCATATTGACCATATTCCGTTTTACTCTTTTTGAGATAGTTAGATACTATACCCTGTATTTTGTTTAGAAGTTTAAACTCGTACTAACACTAACAATATTTGTTAATGATCTGTGCAAATCAAATGTCCTGACCATGAACAGAGCGCTTAATAACATTGTGACTTTGTGTTTGTGCTTTTATCATGAACAGTTTGCTGGTTTTTGTCTACGAGTTTGTGCATACATGACATGAATATTTTTGCTCAAGAAAGGGATTTTTGAAAACTTTATAAACTTATTGTGGGTTAGGCTTAGTGCCTTTTAAAATGGATTTTGTTCATATAGCAGGCCTATGTGTTAACAATTTTTGAAGAGATACTGTGTGCACATGTTGCTTAAATTTAAATTGCATATGCCTCGTTCTTTTTCGGATCATGATCATTGTGAATAAGCTCCCCCTCTGTAAATTGAGTTGCATTTTGGCCGTAGATGAATTTTTTTTCTTTAATTTTATTATAACTTTAAAAGTGTAAAACCTTTTACAATTTTAACTCACCCACTGCCGCTACCAGTTTCGGAAGACTGGACGACCGCTGACTGCTGTTACCGAAAGATTTTGGGCGAATTTTTTTCACTGTTTTCATACATTTACGGTTACAGTTCAAGCATGGCAGTTTGCAGCAGTCTAGTTGTATCTGTTTACCGGAGACAGGAAGTTTTCACTATTTTTGTTGTGGAAATTTTAATGATGATCTTTTTTCACTGATCTTTGAAGTATTTGAAGGCCTGTTGGAGGCTGTCGGAGTTATTTATTTTCTCAACCACGTAAAGCCGAAATATATTTACAGTGAAACTTCCTAATAACGACCTCTCTGAATAGCGACATTCTCTGGATAAGGACATCGGCCTCTGGTCCCGATTTTTTTAC
>JAUKPP010063826.1:0-16460 GCA_032273245.1 Phyllaplysia taylori
CTCTAAACCGAAAAGTCGTCCAAACCGAAAGAATTCGGTCGGTCCCGCTGATTTCGGTTTAAGCAGCATCCACTGTAGCTTTCTTTTACCATTTTTTTTTAATGAAATTCAATTTCTCGTGTGTCGTGTGGAAATAAAACTTCAGGGTTAACATTCCTGCATTGTGAATTGTTGAATACCAATACTTGAAAAATAAACTGATAGAAATATTTGGTAAGTTGACAATGGGCTGTTCATTTATCAATCTAACTTAGCAATTAAAATTGTTCAGAATGTATTGAAAAGAGGAGCAGTTTTGAATCATTTGAAAAAATGTTGTAACATTCTTAAAACATTTTTCTCAGATCCTGAACACAGCAAGAAAACATTTTGGAGCAGGAGGGGACAAGCGCATCAAATTTACATTACCACCTATTGTTTTTGCTGCATTCCGATTGGCTTTCCGTTACAAGCAGCTGGAACAAGAGGTAAGGATAATAGGAAAGCATATAGCTGTATTTGACTAATGAAGACCAAATATGATGTTGAGAGGCAAAGAGACGTGGTCAGCTTTTGCTGTTGGTTTTTTTAAAAGTAGTATATACATGGTGATCATCATTCCACTGTTACCACTGGGGCTGTGGTGTAATGGTTAGGTTCTTCGTCTGTCATGCGGAAGACATGAGTTGGACCCCGGTTGGGGTCAATCTGTAGGTTTTTTTTTTGCTGGGATTTTCACCCTCACAGCCCAGGTTGGCCCTGACAGGCAGGGTCGAAGCAGCCCGTCTCTTAAATGACCTTACAGTGATATATAGTGTATTGCAGGTTTCACCGGCGCTGTGGTGTAATGGTTAGGCTCTTTGCCTTGCATGCGGGAAGACCCTGGATCGATCCCCGATCGCGGACGATCTGGGTTTTTTTTCTGCTGGGATTTTTCCCTCTCAGCCCGGGTTGGCCCTGACAGACAGGGTCGAAGTAGCCCGTCTCTTAAATGACCTTACAGTGTGGCAGGGGATGTAAAACTGGTAACCAAAAAAAAAAAAAAAAAAAATTGCAGGTTTCAATTTTCTATACTTGGCATGTGTTTAAATTTGTGTTTTCAGGATGAGAACTGGGAGAAGAAATGTCAGAAGATCTTCCAGTTCTGTCACCAGACTATAGGGGCTCTGATCAAGGCTGAGCAGGCAGAGATTCCATTGAGACTCTTCTTGCAGGGGGCTCTCGTCGCAGGTCAAATTGGGTTTGAGAACTCGGAAACAGTGGCGTATGAGTTCTTAACACAGGTAACCTTATGTTTGTCACTGAGATGAATAAAGATGAGGATTTGTGTTGGGGATGTATTGTTACCTGAATTTCTAAAGTGAAAGGAAATGGAATTTTATTCTATATGAATGGTTTTTAACACCTTTTGTACATGATTTCCATTTTTC
The DNA here is from genome assembly GCA_032273245.1 of Phyllaplysia taylori. Classification (NCBI taxonomy): domain Eukaryota; kingdom Metazoa; phylum Mollusca; class Gastropoda; order Aplysiida; family Aplysiidae; genus Phyllaplysia; species Phyllaplysia taylori. The sequence continues at coordinate 1,410 of JAUKPP010063826.1, forward strand.
TTTTTATCACTACCGGGGCTGTGGTGTAATGGTTAGGCTCTTGGCCTATCATGCGGGAAGACCCTAGATCGATCCCCGGTCGCGGACGATCTGGGATTTTTTCCCTCTCAGTCCGGGTTGGCCCTGACAGACAGGGTCGAAGTAGCCCGTCTCTTAAATGACCTTACAGTGTTGCAGGGGACATAAAACTGTAACCAAACCAAATTTTTATCGCCAATCAGTGTATTTTTAAAATCATGCAGCATCTAAATGTATTTCTTTTTCTTTAAATTTGTTTAAAATTTTACCTTCAAAATGGTCTGCCTTTTTTCTTTTATGCGTATTGCTACTGTTTAGAACTTCATATATATGATGATTTATGTATCTGAAATCATGTGTCCAAGTTTGCTTTGTGAAAGTGGACAATTATTGAAAGTGAATTGATAGAAAAAGCTCAGGCAAAACTGGTATTTTAGAGAGCAATGATATACAAATCCTCTACATTTTTTTTATTGCACATATGAGTTATTTCTTAACACTTTGGACTTGGAGATGAGTATCAATCTGTCCAATGACATGTTCAGCTTCCAATGTCTTTTTTATACTGCATGGGGAATTCTTCTGTATAATGCTCAGCTTTATGGCGGATGTACAACTTACCATGTTTTTCTTCTGTTGACACCATGAATAGTTCTTACAAAAAAAACCAGTACAAAATATAGATGAATGCACTGTTTGTCATTTTAGATATAATACAATTTCTTTGTCTTTCCTATTCTGAAAGGGCAGATCCCATGAAAAACACAAGTTTTAGTAGATGGTTGACAGGTGCTCTCTCATAGTGGGCTCTGCTCCTTCTCTGTAAATGTTACTAGTGTTGTACTATATTTCCTGGTGCTAATATTACTTCACAGGGTCAAAAAGTGCCTTAAAACATTAACAAAACAAAAAAAACCACTAGTTTTACATGAGCATTCTTTTCTCCACCGGTGTATGTATACAACCTGTTTTTGTAAATCCTTGTGCAGGCCTTCTCCATTTACGAGGAAGAGATCAGTGACAGCAAAGCCCAGCTCTCTGCCATCACTCTGGTCATAGGGACCTTGGAGCAGATGAGCTGCTTCGGAGAGGAGAATCAAGAGCCACTCCTGACGCAGTGTGCGCTGGCCGCCTCCAAGTTGTTGAAGAAGCCAGATCAGTGTCGGGGTGTCTCTGTCAGTGCCCATCTGTTTTGGTCTGGGAAGTCGCAGGCTAAAGAGGGAGGAGAGGTCAGTTTTCATAACTTTCCCGTGGTAGGCTTACGAATATTGTGTAGTTTAACATGCTCTGTGGCACCTGATCTTTAAAGAAATAAGGAGTAGAGATGGCATACTGATGGTTTGATAGTGGAAAAAAACTTGTAGGGGAGGTGTGCCTAATTAGGAATGGGCTTTTCTGATTCCAAGACATGCACAGTGCCCCAAAGCGGTGCAGTCAGAGACCTCGGTACAGATAAACATCCACTATATATGATGTGGCATTCAATATTCAGTACATTGACTGTAATTTCTTGAGGCTAAAACAGCTGAGGCTGGCGCCTTCATAAATAACCCATTCCTTACTACTACTGCTACGACTGTAATTTCTTTAAAGATGGTGTTTTGTTCTTATGAAGTAGGCCTACATATAGATTTGAATGCATGGAGGAGTTCCAGTGATTCTAATAAATGTGCCTGAGAAGGCCTGTACTTGCCACTCGTCCCACTGAGATCTGGATGCTTTCACAGAATTGTCATCATATGTTTACATTAAGTATGAATTAATTTTGTTTTATTTCCTGAAAATAAAAGACCCTTTATGTAGCACTTAATTACTTGCATCATAGTCATAGTATACATTTCTGGGGACATTCTGGCATATTTTGTTCAAAGATGTGAGCCTGCTCTTGCTAGCTTTAGAACTTTCTCTTCAGGCTGAAAAGTTGAGTCTAAAGTGAACTTGATGCTGGCAGGAGGTGAAGCATGCAATCTTATGCTGCAGATTACTTGATAAAATGTGCCTGTTAGAGAAATAAAGGTGAGGGGATCTTTAGATAGCTTGCTTTACTTTTTAACATGTTGGTTTGCCAATTTGATGGCTTATTCATTCCTATCTCCTCAGCTCCGTGATGCCAAGCGTGTGTCTGATTGCTTGAAGAAAGGTGTCAAGATTGCCAACCAGTGTATGGATAGCTCAGCTCAAGTACAGCTCTTTGTGGAAGTGCTCAACCACTACATCTACTTCTACGAGAAAGGCTGTGAACAGGTCTGTGATCCCATTGAAATAAGTTCTGATGTATCGGTTTAAAATAATGTAAATTTTGCCATTATGCTATACTTTACAGCAGAATTTTGTTGTAAAAAACAGAAGAATATAACAAGCGCGGGCATAACGAGACCATGGTTATATCAAGGGTATTTCAAATCTCTGCCTTTTTCCTTCCTTGTCTTTGATAAAATATCTCGGTTATAATGAAGTCTGAGTCTCACAACCTCAGTAATAATGAGGTAAGGAGGGTCGGACGGAATTGTTCTAAGGATTCTAAGATACTAGACCCGTTATGAGTACACAGTTTTGATTCTTGTAGAATACATCCCCTTTTATTATTTGTGTTTTGCAAGACTGAACACTTGATATTGTCAGAACAGAAGCAGCAACTGACATTGAAAACAAAAATGCTTTTGTTCACCCCAGTGTCTGTTTCTTTGTTTCCTCAGATTTCTGTGCAGGTTCTTAATCAACTCATCTCAAAGATCCGTGAACTTTTACCCAACCTAGAGTCCAACGAAGAGACAGAACAAATCAACAAACACTTTAAGAACACGCTAGAACATCTTCAACATAAATTGGACAATGAGGAGACAGCAGTGCAGTATGAAGGTCTCGTTTTATAGATACATAATAATGATGATATGCGATAATATTTTCACTTTACTTTCTTCTTCATCATCCCATCATGTGAGTCGTATTTGTTGTGACTCCAGGAAATCAGGCACTCGTCAAAGCAAAGGGAACAGAGTTATCACTGTTTTTCTGATTGTCAGGCAATTTTTACCTTGAATGCTTTCCCCCCTTACCAGCTTCTATATGAGTTTTAAAACATTTTTTGCAGTGAATTATACTTAAGAACATAGTTTGAACAGAAAAAAATATAAATTTGAAAGCCATAAAACATTAACAGTAACAGGCATTTCTTTAAAAAAAAATATATATTTTCTGATATTGGTAACTTGAACTCTATCAAAATCTCAAATATCTCGACAACTATACAAGATACATTAATGATTTATTCATTCATGACAGGAGAATAGACAAGTTTTCTATGTATTATTTCACTTCACAAAAAATTGACAAGTGCCTTGTTTTATTGCGTCTCAACACATGCACATTGTGTCCACTTTTTGTCTTCATTGTTATTTATAGTAGAAGTTCAGATATTCACACTGTGATGTTTCAATTTGTTACAGTGAGACAGCATATTGGTCTGTGTTAGAACAGGAAGACCTGTACAGTACAGCTCTGACATTTCAAATACTAGCTGGTCTGTAGGGACTAATGCTAAGATGTAGTAAGACAAAAGTTTAGTCATTTTGATGAATCAGTGTAATTTGTTAATGTTGAGACATATTACCGTTCCAACACATGATGTTGTTGCCTACATATTTAAACACTGTAGAACCCGCAGAAGTTGACATTGCTGGGACTTTTGAAATCACGTCGAGTAAAGAGAAAGTCGACATAAGGGATGTCGATGTAGTAAATTAAGGAAAAGTTTGGAATTCCAAATCGTGTCGACTTGCACCGAATGTCGAGTTAACAGACGTTGAGATATGTGTGGGTTGTACTGTATCTACAGTCCCAGTCTCACAAAGCAAAATGACATAGCCTATGATCACAATGGGTGATTATGACTTGCCTCATATTTTAGACTATTGTAGCTCAGTTGTGTAAACTAAGTATGCAATGTTTGAGATGTGTCAGGTAACTGAATTTTTTTTGTGACTGACTACAATAATACAGGTTTGTGGATATTTTAACTAGATGTATATATTTAACAATACTCTTTCAGCATGAAAAGGGGTATTTTGATATCATTGCCTTTCCAGTCATAGAAGTAATGCTGAGAAATAATTGTAAGCAAAGCTCTGAGAAAATTTACCAAAGAGTTCTGTTACACACTGTACAGTTCATCTTAACCATTGAGTTACTCTAATGGAAAAATGGGAGGGCACGTTGTAAACATCAAAGCATAAGGCATTAGCAGTTGACTTATATATGCATTCTTGTAGGTCGAGAAAATGTTGGAAGCCTCTGGACACTGTTTGAAGTATGTTTGTCATATCTTTGATTTTGTTTTTAGTTTTAGTGCAGATAACTGTGTCCAGGACGAAAGAAAGTATGCTGTTCTTTCATCTCTCTCTCTTTTCTCTAGAAAACTTGTTTGTATGAAATCCAACAGAGTCTAAACTTCCTCTTCCTTTCTCTGGAAGCTGCCATTACAAATAACTTGCCCTTGAGGTTAGATTGCGCAGTCTTTTTAGCCAGATTTTGAAATGTTAAACTTAAACCCAAGCAAGCAAAACAATGCAATTTCCTGACCTTGGTCTTGGAACATCTCTCTTTGCACATTACTGGGGTTTGGTTAACTTTCATTGTAAAGATTTGCCTTCTGATCAAGAAGAAAACTTTGTCTCAAATGTGTTGCAATGTTATGGAATGAGTCGCTCATCAATTTTGGCCACATTGGGCTCTAGCTATTGGTATCAATCATGAAAGCTGATAAATTTTTTTCAAGAAGGTGTGGGCCAACTGCTCTCAGGGGGAAAACTCCGGAGAAATTGTCAGTTGTTGCCTTTTAAAGTGCATTTTGTTTTAAAATGTGTGAAAGTGAATGACATTGAAAATTATAATTCAATACTGAATGTTATTGGCATGCCATGAATTGTGTGTAAATGACCAATGATAAGTATGACAGTCCAGTGGAGTTTGAATGGTGCTGATTTTGTTCAAAACATGTGACAACACAATGTAATTTATTATAAAATGGTCATTACTCACATTTCTTCCCCTACTTCAAAAGCTGTGCAATTATTTGGTATTACATTTATGTGTGTGTGTCTTTGTTTTGGTAGTTCATAATACATATATAGAATGTTGGTCCTTTGCTGTCACAATCAGACTAGACATGAAATGACCATGTACATTATTTCACTATTCCATTATGTTTGATATGATTATGATGTATGCAATGAACATTTATTGAATAAAAAAGGAGATTCATCATAATAAAAGTTGCTATACAGAGCATGCTGGTTCTTTGGGGACAGCATACTGGGTAGAGCAACTCGGATTATATGGCTCTGTTAAGAGTGCTTTCAAGAGATGCTGATCACTCGTTTGTCTTTTTTTAGTGTTTTTTTGCAAATACAAAACTCACCAGCGTCTGTATTGTACTACTACTAATAATAATGGATTGCAATTATATTAGCGCATATCCCCGCTTTAAAAAGCAGGCTCTATGCGCTTTACAATCATTATTACCCCAGCAGACCAAGTCATTCAGAAACCTCAACTTCCTGGGGAGCATACAGTGCAAGCTGCCTACTTGCTAGGCTCTTTGCCTAACTATCATCCAGGAGATCTAAGTTTGATTTCATGTGCGGACGATCTGCATTTTTCTGTTGGGATTTGTCCCTTTAAGAGGGGGTTGGCCCTGACAGACAAGGTCAAATTAGCCCATATCTTACTTATTGACCCAAGGTCTCTGCCCTAACACTTCTTTGTAGTCCCAGCACATTTTGGCTAAGCTTTAGAATACAGTCAAACCTGCCCAAGACGACCACTCGGCGTTTAGAGAAAAGTGGTCGTCTTGGACAGGTCAGATGAATGTGAAGTAAAAAAATAAACAATTTAGTTTCCAAGTGGGATGTTTTAAAATGTCCTTTCGGAGGTGGGCTGGTTTTGGCCTTTGTATTTTTTGTTGATGCTCAAAATATATTCAGACGATGGAGATAGAATCCCAGATAGAACAAAGAAATGTCTGTCACCTCTCAACAAACAAGCAACACTTCTGTGGCAATTTGGTTGTTACCGATTGGTTGTTAGTAGTTACTACTTTCTTTGCCTTCACTTCCTGCTGGTTAGGAACTACACTCTATTGCGAATAATGGGAGGGGCTAATAATGGCAGGTGAATGGATAAGATTGTTACATGCTACACTCATCCGCAGCCAAAAATTTGTCACTCAATAATCAACACAGGTTATCTCTAACCTTGCCAATGCTCAAGGCTTAGTGCTGGTTAGCGAATATACAGGGTGTTTTTTTTATACATTGATCGATTCTAAACTAAAGTAAATCGAAGCATGTAAGAGATAGAAACATTTTGTTTTCTGTCGATTCATCCTCATCCATTTAAGTTTTTATCTGGTACAAAATCAAGCGATTTCATGGACACACTATACGACAGCGCCAGTTTTCGCTAACAGACCCCGATTTTTAGAGCGCCACAATGACGCTAATCTTGCATTTACCAAGTGCGCCTTGTGCGTTTATAAAGAAGATCGCACTGGAGCAGTTCTGTGAAAATTTCAGCTGAGCTCAGCAAGAAAAGTAAAATAAAAATCTGTCAGAACTTGGTATAAAAATTTGGTAGAAGCTGGTAATGTGAATTGCTATAAGAACAAAGATAATAAGTACAAGAGGTGGACTTGCTAATTGCTTTGTGCAAGATCAATTGAAAAAGACAACTTCATTAATTTCGTGCTCCCAGAAACATCCATCGCCTTCTAACTTTGAACAATGAAACATACATCCATTTTTGGAAGATATAAAACCAGAGCTTGATAGACGACCACCTGCACAAACAACAACTTCTCACTTTCCCCCTTACCTGTTTCTATATAATGACTACCTTATTTTACTGACCAACAGGCACAAAAACCTGACCACGATGACCACTCTATTCTCTTTTCACCCAACACGTTGCCATAATCATAGACGTCAATCGTTGTTGACGAGTGATGAGTCCTTGTCTTGCCATCTGTACACATTCTTGTGTTAGTGAATGGGATTCTACGTAAAACCAGCATTACATCTGGTTCTCAGTGTTTCATCTTTTCTTTGTGTGGCGATCTGTATAGTGTAACAGGTCGTACCTGCCCAAGAATCTAAAAATTGATGTCGGATTATGGAACAGTTTTTTCTATATAGGTTTTGTTCCCTCTTAACCTATGTCGGAGTCGGAACAGCGAATTTTCATATTATCGAGACATAAAATAGAGGAAAAAATTCGGTCCCCGCTGATTGTGTCGGATAAGCGAATTTGTCGGATTATCGGCGCTCTACTGTACATGAAATTTAATTGCTGGTACATGTACAAAATTTGTTTTCTAATGGTTTTCCTTATAAAAATGCGAGAGCTGGCTGAAAAGTTATGCCTCCAAGGCCGTGAAATCAAAAGCTGCTCAAGAAACACGAAATTTATAGGAAACAGGCTCAAACCCTTTGCCTGCCAGCACACAAGAAGTGACGCACATGACGTCATTTATGCACTTCATACTTTGTGTGATTGATACAACATAATGAAAGTGAAAGCAACTCCGTCAGAAGATAAAATGGCAATCTCGGTGACACAGCATTTGGAACAATATGCTGTGATTGAGTTCCTTTTATCAGAAAGTTCTCCTTTTGTCAATGTCAGTCCATGGGAGAATGAATGCTGTGAAGGACGAGGATAGTGTGTAGACGCGGTCTACTGAAGAAAGTGAAAGGAGCTCAATCACAGCACTTTGTTTTAAGCGCAGGTCATTGTAATTTCCATTTTTCTTCTGACGGAGTTGCTAAACTCAGGTTTTGTGATGCAAGCAATTTTGTGAGTATATATATGACGTCATACATGTTGTATATTTTGTGTGCCAGTAGTCAACGGGTTTGAGTCTGTACCCTGTAAATTTCATGTAGTTTCATAAACGGGCTTTGAATTTACAACCTTGGAGGAATTACTTTTCAGCCAGCCCTCGTACATGTATTGCATCATAAAATCAGGTCATAGCCGGACTATTTCACTGCCAGTACCAGCCTGGGCCAATCAGGGCTGAGGATGCATCCTAACAGAAACAGGCAGATGATCATCACAATGTGGGAATCGAGCCCAGGTCTACCATATGATGGCGAAGGGCCTCATTACACCACAGACGTCGGTTCTGTTTTTTCGTTTGTTCATGGCTGTCGATGAGTGTCAATAAGTTATAAGCCATAGGGAGTCAGACAGAATTACAACTGAAGCTGCTGGTAATTGGTATTGACTTTACTTGAAAAAAGATTGATAAAACATGAAAAGAAAAAACCAAAAGCGTTACTGCCAAAAGGTGTCGAGTATAAGCCGCGAATAAGCGAGAGAGGACTTCTCATGGACTACACACTGTATTGTCCGGTGCCTTCAGTCCAGAACCATTATCATGGAAGTCAGAGAGTTGGTGCCATTTGAGAAGAGAAGATCCCTGCTAACGGCATCTGTGGTGTGATGGTTAGGCTCTCCGCGTATCACGAAAAAGACCCTGGTTTGATCCCATGCACAGACAATCTGCATTTTTCTGATCAGGTTTAACCCTCTCAGCCAGGGTCGAAGTAGTCTGTTTCTAAAATGACCTCCCAGTAGTGTTTCAAGGGACTAAAAACTGGCGACCAAACCAAACAAAAAGACCCTTGCTGTACCAAACAATTCAAGGTTGCTGGTCGAGGCTTCACTGTATCACATGTACAGTAGCCTTTGCCTGCACGCAAGCCATACAATTACTAAGGCCATCTCCTCTCAAACACAAGCACGAGCATCTGCGGTATAAAAGATAGACTCTTCACCTATCACTATCATGTGGAAGACTGAAGTTCGATCCCACACGTGACAATCTCGCTTTTCTGCTGGGATTGTTCCTCTGATAAGCAGGGTTGAAGTAGACAGTGTTGCAAGGGATGTAAAACGTGTAACCAAACCAAACCAAAAGAGCCCTGTTGTACCAAAAAATTCAAGGTTGCTGGTTTAGGTTTGACGATTTTAGATGTACAGTAGTCTTTCCCTTCATGCATGCCATATAATTACAAAGGCTATTCCTCTTGAACACCCTTTCATCACATAACTTTTTTTTCAATTATGACATTGCTGTATTATTGATCAAGTTCAGGAAATGCATGCTTCGTGTAGACACACAGTGACTAAAGCCCCCCTTCCCCCCCCCCCAGAGAGAGCACTATGCACTTAAAGCAGAGACTACTGTACTTTGCTTCGACCAATCTTGGTCTGGTGAGCTCTGTGGTGGTTTGTATTTCTAGACAATTTTTTCCAAAGCAAATGCAGCATTCCTATACAGGCAGGTCATCAGCTTAGTTTTTTTGTATTTTCTCCAGATTTTTGTGACGTGAATGTAGGGCATTGTACTCTTTAGTCGGGTCATTGAAATCAAGTTCTCACCTCACAAAAATGTAGAGATGGTACAACATGAATGGATAAAAGAATAAAAAGCTAAATGAAAGACTCTTTTTTTTTGTTAAATCAGAGGTAACACAAATTTATTCATGTCATTCGAATAGCATCCTCAATAAATTAACATCTCACTCCTGAGGTATTCATGGTGAGATGCACACTTACCATAGTTGGCGAAATACTTTAGTCATTGTTCTTCAAAATGCAAATCACCAAACTATGATAATATTTCACTTCTACTCCACAAAGAGTTGTAACAAACCCATGTGAACTGTCCATTACTACTAGCAGTAAAATCAATAAAATCATAAGTCAACACTTGATACGAGGAATATGCTGCGCTGCATATGGGACAATTTGCTAAGAGCAGATTATAAATCTTAGCTATAAAACGTCCATAAGTTGATGCCATAGAAAGACAGATATGTTGAATAGAATCCTAAGTTACTGCTTGGTCTAAAACAAAAAGTTTGATCACTTTGTCACATCCACATCAAACTGACTTTTGCCATAGTCACTAGACAAGTCTGGAACACAGAGACTAATGACGCAAACAGTCAACATTCACACTTTGTTTCATGCAAATCACAACAGCTCCCCCCCTAAAAAAATTCACTAAACCAACAGCCCTACAGTCCCCAAACAGCCAGCACGCATGCCCCACAAATACAGACACCACAGACACGTATGCATATCACCATGACTCATGATGCAAAAACCAGTAAAGAAAAGTTATGGCTTTATTATTGTCAGTCTAGTTTTTCCACTCCAGCTTGTCGTAGTCCCATTTAGACGAGACACCCTGGATGGCTCCCTGGCCCTGGTCAAGCATCCTTTGTAAAGAAGCCTCTTGCCACTCACGTGTGATAGTCCTGGGAGGTGCTGGGTACACTGTGAACACAAACAATCATGTCTTGTGATTATACTGTCTAAACTTCATTACATGTATGTTTGTGTATGTACAAAATTTCAAAAGTCCAGCATTAACAGAAGGGGTTAGTGTCCATCGTCTGAAATGAGTTTAAAAAAAATCTCAGATAACCAGTTTTATGCATTTTAACGACAGCCAGTAAAAACATATATGAGGACAGAAACAAGACTCATCCAGCTAAAATAAATAAACAATGAAAAATTAATGTCTTAGATTCAATTCTGCAAAGTTTCTAGGATCCTGAACTGAACATTATTGACTGCACTGACAAAAAGTAGTAAGTAATCATAAGGATCCGCGCATTGCAAAATTTTCACACAACGAAAAGATTTCAGCGTCCCGCGCATTTTTACTATATATGCATGTAAGACTTTAGTCGCCCAAACTACTCATAGCCACCATTCTTGTGGAGCTTGATAGATTGATTCTATCCATCTATCTTGCTGGCAGCTACACATGCCGGGTGATATTTAATTTTCATAAATGAAGAAGTAAAGGGTGATTAATACTATGGCTTTCTGTTTAGCTTGAAGGCAAAGTGCCTGTGACAGCCGCTTTTCTTTGTGACTCTGAGGGACTTTTTTATAGAGGTTTGACCGTATCTCAAACACTTTTAACTTACCAACTTTCTTCATGAAGAACATGACCCAGCCTGTGGCTGCAAGACCAAACAACATTGCGGCAAGCATGGCCTTCCACTCTCCTGTTGGGGCATTCATCTCCGAGTATGTCTGGCAGAAACTTGCCCTGTACACTGATGGGTCAAAAAGAAAAGAAATAGTTGTTGACTCCTGCTGAAAAATCATTGGCAAAACAAAAAGAAAGTAAGTGTCATGGTTAAATACAAATTGAAAGATACAATTCAAGGGTAGGCTTCTCCCTGCTTCTACCCACATGCACACGGCCATCCTCCACCCCTTGCGGAGTGTGCTACTGAGGCAGGTGGCAGTCGCCTACACAATTCCGACACTTGCTTTATCACATAAATCATAAACAATAAAATGATGAGCAGTGCAAACGAATTTCTACGCTCAGCTGCAGCACATTACGCCTTCTACTTCAGCTGGATCTATAGATTTTACTCCAGTCGAATCGATGTAAACAGCTACTTCGGCTTGCATACGACAATGTTCGAGTCAAGGAATTTTAGAATTTCAGATTCTTGAGGTTGATAGTGTTTAAGAATCCCCCCCCCCCCTCCCCAACAAAAGACCATCAAGTTACACATGATACACGCTGCACATAGACGGCTACAAATGCGTATGGCACAGGCTCACACAACAGCCAGAGAGATGTCTTGGATCGAGTTGCCTCCCATGTGGTCAATTCTATTGATGGATAAGTTAGTGCTTTACTCCTCACAGGAGGTCGACGATTCCATGTTGACTGTGCAACACTTTTCTAACCACCTCTGTACAAGAGAAATTTTAAATCTATAGGATTAACACTTGAGCAACAGTGGTGGTTAGAAAAAATGTTAATAAATGGCCACACATAAAAGTGAGCTTGTCTACAAATGGCTGACAGCGAGTGAGTTTTATATCATTTTAATGAATCACACAAGACCTAGTAGCAGCAGCTTAGCACCAAATAACTGTAGAAACAACAATGTATCGGAGTAAATATATGGGGTGGCAAAACCTATCAAATAAGCATTACTTTGGACACAAGCTTACTCTAGTATTCATTGCTATGCAAAGTCATGTGAGATATGATCATGACCACGTGTTAACTTGTCCACGGTAAGTTTTCTGGAAACATGGATCTCACATTTGAATCTTGCGCCCGAACTTACACCTAACACAGCATGTTGGAAGCTGCTTTTTCGTCAATGGGGGTGGCTCTTTGTTCAAGCTTCTTTTCCATTACCGGGTACTAGATCTTGCGTGCTAATCCCGTATGCTATTTTCTAGTCATACCGGGCCTTCGCAGAACCATAGACCCCCTCCCGCACAGTTCGTCACATGTCTGACTTTTTTGCTTATAAAAGCACCAGGCCTTTTGGATGATTTAGCCATCCCAAGAAAGTAATTTACGCACGCGACTGAAGTGTGTAGATCTACCGCTGAAAACATCTGTGGCATAAACATCAGCCCGATCAGTATCAGAAGTATCAGGCATGTAAGAAACACGTCATTGGTCTACACCCCCCCCCCCCCCCCCCCGCCCTGTACTATAGTAGCGAGGTCACTCACCTTCACTGAGATTGCTCACCCACACGCTATGTACAAAGAAGAATGTGCAAGAAGATGTGTCAAACTTACATTGCTTCTTTTCTTCCACTGACAAACTCTTCCAGTCTCCATTCTCCTTTTCCCTGAGCTGCAAAATCTCGGGTGTGTCCTCCTTGAAACGAATGGCAGGAGCAGGAAATTCACTTCTGTCCCAGTAAGAAGCGTTTCCATTGTGGCCCCATCCAACAATTTCACGGTTTCCTGAAAAATGAAACAACATAACTTACTAAATGAAGTCTTAACAAGATGTTCTGTGACAACAAAAACCACAAGCACTAATAAAATAAAATAAAAAGAAAATAGAGGAAAAGCAAGAGGTCAAAATAAGAAGCTGTACTTTTCTTTCAATAGAAAATGCATGACTTGATGAACCCATTGATTAAAATTTTTTTTGCTTTCTAATGACCCTATTGGTTGCTTCAAGTCTCCTCATACTCGACAGTTAACATTTCACTAATAACCATCAATAAGAATTAACAAACATTAAGTATATAATAACATATTATTTCTTTAAAGGAATTATAGATCAGCATGGCAAAACAAGAACTTAAAACATGTTCTGTGGGAACAAAGCTCACCTATTTTGGGGTGAATTTCATCTCTGACTTTTTGATCTATCACAATGCTTTTAGCACATACTGGAGAAGTACTGACTGCCCGCTGAGGGATCTTTGATGCCCTCAGGGCCACACGGAGTAAATTACTGCTCATCTGCAAAAGCACAACAGAAAAGGTAGACAGCATAAACAAAAATAATATAAGATATGAATTCTATAGTCCATACACCGCATGTTTCCTTGCTTCACAGCATTCCAACTACATAATATTAAGACAAGACACTGGATGGTGAAAAATCATAAATCATGATTACATAGTAATTAAGCATTATAGAGGGGGGACGGGGAATCACAAAGTGGGCGAGATATGAATGGCGTGGGGGTAAAACAAGACTTTTATAACAACAGCGCTCAGTCCTACTATAGGTACAGCTTTCACTGATACGGTAATGAAGGGGATGTGTATGGTCTTTAATTAAATGAATTTAAAAAATATATAAAATCACATTGCTATCATGGATTTTCAAAATTGGGTGTATGGTTTTCAAGGTTTGAATATTTTGTGTGCTCACACCTTTGTATTGAACTAAGCAAACTCTGATACGAGAAAGATGATCAACCGAAAAAAACCAAAAAACTCCTGTGGTGAGAAAATTTCAGTTGAAAGCTCTGAAATTCTAAATCGACTTTAAGACTGACCCCTATTACTGCCTGCTACGGTCAGCGTCACTTTTTTAAAAACAAAATTGAGAACAAAAACTCGGGAAGGAGGTCCCCATTCACATAAACAGAAAAAAAAGCCCTCATCAATGTAAAAAAGAAAAAGAGCTACTGGGGGAGGGGGGGGGGGGGGCCCTATTATGGTGCCCATTTTTACAAGGGTACCACAACTACCAAATGGTCAAACACTATATTTTTATGATAAAATGCAGTTTAAAGAAGTCCCCCATAAAGCCACTGTCACAATGTATTAAATTATTATAATACATTAAAAGTGCCATTACTTTGGTGTCAAACTTAGCCTTAGCAGTAAAAGTGATCAGTCTTAAATTAAATTAAGGGGAGGACTTCCGTAACGAGAGACCAGTTTCATTCAGCGGGTCAAACCTACCGTCAGTTTCAACCTGTTCACACTTACTCAGTCCACTTTGAACTTTACAATTGAGTGTCATTTAGCGACATAAGATCCATGTAGGTTTAATGGAGCACACTTTTCAGATCGAGTCGAGGCAGCCGTGGATGCCGCCATTGTTGTTGTGGTAAAATGTCAATGGTACTGGTTTGGCCTGGATTTAGTCAGTGCAGTCCATACAACCAATCTAAATCTTGGGTCAATAATTCTGAGATGGTCATACTATTAAAAAAATTAAAACTAGGAACATTTGGGAGGGGGGTCAGGGGGGGCCCCCCCCTGTAGAAACTAGAAGAACAGTAAATTTAATGGGTTGGGCGATGCTCTGGTGGTCGTTGTAATGGGATGGGATTGATGGCCAAATTTCTTATTTTCTGGCTTGAGGTGGGCCAACTAGGCAAGTTGAAAAAAACAACACTAAAAATAGCACATAATGACATCATTCCCACTCTCAAGACACTGCACATTCATGTGACCAGGGGGCGTCGATGGCCGAGCGGTAGTGCGCCCGCCTACAGATGGGAAGATCCCAGGTTCGAATCCTGGTAGGATCTCCGGGATTTTTTTTGGACGTAAAATTCGGAGGTCCCGCCTTGTAAATGACCTTACAGAGTTGCATGGGACGTTAAACCAAAACCAAACCAAATCATGTGACCTCAGCGTCTGATCACTGCTTAGAGCAGTCGGTAAGAACGCTGTTTTGTCAGTCAGGTGTAGCGTGGT
>JAUKPP010063937.1:0-16458 GCA_032273245.1 Phyllaplysia taylori
GTCTTTTCGGTCATACAGGCCGTATAAAATCATGTCACGTAACCTCTATTTTATCACGTTCGAAGAACGGGGATCTGTACAAGTTATCATAATTCACCAGAGGGGGAATTTGCCGAGTGAAATTATAGACTTCTGTCATGTTTTACAACATTTTCTATAGCTATCTAAAAATATACGTCCCCTGCAACACTGTAAGGTCATTTAAGAGACAGGCTACTTCAACATTGCCTGTCAGGGCCAACCCGGGCTGAGTGGGAAAAAATCCCAGAAGAAAAGAAACCCAGATCGTCCGCAATCGGAGATCAAACCAGGGTCTTCCGCATGCAAGGCGAAGAGCCTAACCATTACACCACAGTGCCGGTACACATACTTTAATACACACACACACACACACACAGACATAAACATATTAGTACACAGATCAACTTGATCTCACTCAGCCAGGCTGAATGATGTTATATAAAACAACATTGATAACATATAGAAATGCACTTAAATACACACACACACATACAAATATACAACAATAACAACCACATTATACCAGCACTGTGATGAAATGATTAGGCTCTTCGCCTGTCATGAGGAAGACCTGAGTTTGATCCCATGGGCCGATGATCTTATTTTTTTCTGCTGTGATTGTTTCCTTCTCGGCCCGGGTTGGACCTGACAGACAGGGTTGAAGTAGCCCGTCTCTCAAAAGACCTTAGAGTGTTGCAGGTGACAAAAATTTGGTGACCAAACCAAACCAAAACCGTGTTATATTCTCCCTCACCTTCCACGTAGAGCCAGGCGGAGGAGCTGATGTCATTACACTGGACGGTGTATTTTCCTCCGTCCTCCAGCTTGACATTGTTGATGGTCAGTGAGTACTCCTCGCCGTCAGAGTTGAAGTGGAACTTGTGGCCATGGAAAATCTCCATCTTGTTCTTTAACCACCTGTAGATATGTAAAGTTGTTAGGAAACAGAATTGTTTAAACATTTTAAAAAAAAGAAGCAATGTTGCAAAAATTCTCATGGCTCAGGATATAACAGCGATGAACCCGCTGGATTTTGTCGTTGTTGGGGCACATAATAACTCTACAGAAAAAGTAAACCACCACAGTCGGGGAAAATACTGACAAATCTGTTCCTCTCATTTTGGCAAATACCTGATTTCATGAAGTCTAAGAAATTTGACATCTGATAAGATCACTTGAAGTATCTATGTCACAACACACTCATTGCCGAATTGGTGTAATGGTTAGGCTCTTCGCCTGTCATGGGAAAGACCCGAATTCAACCCCGAGACGATTTGGTCTTTTTTTTCGGTTGAGATTTTTTCTCTCTCAGCCAAGGTTGGCCCTGACAGGCAGGGGGGAAGCAGCCTGTCTCTTAAATGACCTTACAGTGTTGCATGGGGTGTAAAACTGGTAGACAAACCAAACAAAAAAACTCACTTGATGTTAGCATTTGGCTTGCAGAAGTCAACAAGAAACTCCACGTTTGGTTCTCCCTCCAGACACTTGATGTCCTCGAGCTCTAAGTTGAATTTGTCCGGTTCCTGAAACGTTGACACAAAGCAAGTCACCCACTACCCAACACAATTGATGGTCAGAGAATATTAATTACCGGGGGCGATATTCAACACTGAAAATATTATTAATTACTGGGGACGATATTCAACACTGAAAATATTATGAATTACTGGGGGCGATATTCAATACTGAAAATATCAGATAAAGTAAGACAGTTGTTTAAAAGATGTACATAGGAAGTTATCTTTTCTCACATGTTTCAAGCAGACCCAAAGCAAGTCACCCACTACCCAAAACAATAGATGGCCAGAGAATATCAATCACTGGGGGCGATATTCAATACTGAAAATATTAGATAAAGTAAGACAGATGTTTAAAAGATGTACATAGGACATTATCTTTTCTCACATGTTTCAAGCAGACCCAAAGCAAGTCACCCACTATCCAAAACAATACATGGCCAGATAATAGTAATTACTGGGGGTGATATTCAATACTGAAAATATTAGATAAAGTAAGACAGATGTTTAAAAGATGTACATAGTACATTATCTTTTCTCACATGTTTCAAGCAGACCTACATTAATATACGATCTATTATCAGGCCATTGACTTTGCTGGTCTTGTGCTGCACAGGAAGTGCACAAACTTTTCTCTTCTTTGCTTTTTTTCCTTCTTTTTTTAAAATATATGTATTATCGCCGGGTGCAAATATGAAGTTTCTTGGCTCATACAAAAATATGTGTTGATGAAAATAGAAAAAGAAATTGGTTAGAAATGTTTGAACTCATAAGTGTTACTTTGAATTTGCTAAAACTAGATTTCATTGCAAAAAACAAAACAAAAAGTATGAGAGAAAAGCAAAAAAGAAAAGATACCCACATTAACAGAGAATGTGGAGATATGAATAAAAATGAATTGTATTAACTTGCACCATACTCTGAATATATAATGCAAGCACTTGAGTTCAAAACACATTTTATAAATACCCAGAAGAAGGCCGAGCACATCAGAAACAATATTTCTCTTGCTACTAACAAAAAAGAGAATAGAAATTGGAAAATTTGGTTACAAAATAGAAAACAATATAAATGAGATCATTCAGAGAGAAATGTATGGCATCGGGTGTCATAAAAAAGCTGCATGACCACGAGACTAAAAGCCAAACCAGAGAGAGAAATATTTGGTTAAAATAGAAACAAATTCATGCAGAGCGCAGCGTAACATTGAAAGGGAAGAAACATTGAGATAACATACAACATACACGTAGTTCACAAATTAATATGGGCTGGTAGAGGAACAAAGTGAAGATTGTAAGTTAGACATACACATAGAGATTATAATTATTCATGAACATGTCACATACAACAGTATTATTGTCCATGTCATTCCATTTTTACCCAAGTCACTATAGAGCTATTGTTCCAGACAAAAAAAAATAAAGTAGGCCTCGGCTATATTTTTTGGAAACTAAAGGGCTCTTCTTTTACACATATTCTTATTCCAAGCCTCACTCCAAAACCTAAACATCTCTGGTGAAAAAGGCTCCTATAGGACACGCATTGACAAAAAACAGATGGAATAAATCCAAAGGGAAAGAATGTCACCATACAAACAAGAGGCTCAAACAGCCAAAGAAGCTTGTGCCTCTGTAAATAAATACCTTTAAACTAACTTACTAACTAACTTGACACATCCTTGTTGCATAACATTAGAGAACAGTTGTATGTGAGGTCTTCTTAAAGAACAATTTGCTGCTACAATAAGCCCAAGGGATCTAAAAAAGACAACAAGCCGAAGTTGCCCCAAAATGACTGGGACAAATGTGGAATGACAACGACGGTATACAATATAATTCAGGGGGGGGGGGGTTGGAGGGCGGGGGTAGTGTGGCAACATTTACTGACAATACATGAACCAAGGCAACAAGTGTGATTATAGCAATATGAGATCGATGTACGTTACAATAAATCAGCAGAATGCGGAATACACCACAGCCAAGCTGTCAAATAACATATGCAATGATGCACTTCATAATCCATCTGATGGATATCATGTGTATTGTCATTTATAAGCAAAGATAAAGATTCGCCGCTGAATTTTGTAGTTACAAAAAAGTTTTTTTATCGTGGCAAAGAAAGACTGAGAAGTACATTGTATTTGCTAATTTTCTCCCCAAAGCATCAAAAGACAACAAGCTAGTGGTGTATACCAAGGAAAATATATAATTTTTCCAAGTGCAGATTTTACATAAGAGTGACATATCAAAAGGATAATATAGTGTTGCTGTATAATAAGTTTCCAATTTTGATATTAAAGTGTATCTTGTAGATCGTAAAGTGCATAGAGCCTGCTTTCAAGCGGGCATATGCGCAATATAAATGCAGTCATTAATATTAACTTATCTGCAGGAAGTTGAGATTGTTTCAGAAAGCCTTTGATCTCCCTGGATGGGAGTTAATTATTGTTCATTAAGCGCATGGAACCTGCTTTCGAGTGAGTTATAGGCAAAATATTCAGATAATAAATGATGGCAGGTGCAATTCCCTGGAAGCAACAAAGGCCATTTGCTTTCAAGATTTGTAATTTATTGCCCGATTCATGAGTCAGTGTAAGCTTCAGTGTTACGAAAGCAGTGGGTTGGCTCAGTCTTATATGTCACTGTTTTTGGACCAAGAGGAAGTTTTTCTCTTGACTGAATATTCTTAGGCAGCCTTGGGCAAATGGCAAGATGCATTAGCACAAGAATCATTGGGCAAACTCCCAGCAAAAATTCACATTATGAACATTTTGCATTGGCAATAAATACTGGGTAAAATATTGAATAAGTGTTAACAGGAAGGGGGAAGGGGTGGGGTATTGCCACAAATTGTTGCACCAGACAAACATGCTGGTAGAATATCCATGTCATATCAGTTCCAAAAGTTAAAAAAATAAAAAAAATAAGGACAATCGTACACTGTTTTCAGATATTTTGTAAACCAAACAAGGAAAAAAAAGGAAAAGTTGTGTGCAAAAGGAATACAAGTCTCATTATTTAGGGCTTTGAATTGAGCACTCGAGTACGTTTAACAACTATCCAAACTCTTTTTATCCATTTAAACAGCATACAGAAAGAAATCTCTTACTTCTCTCACTTCATCACACAATAAAAGAGAAGTAAGTGACTTTAAGAGGGGAAAAAACTTCTTTGATTTTCAAGGAAATTATCAAACGGATTTGAATACTTTTTGAACTAGGGTCTTTAAAACGATTTAAGGAATTCATGTGATTAGTTATCAATATTTTTGGTTTACCCATGTTGGGTTTCACAGTGTACTACACCCTAACCAAAACAAAAAACAAAAACAGTGTACTACTGTACTTAAGCCTGAAAAACACAAGCCATTTGGGTACACAGGTGCTGTAGTGGCATTCTATGGAAGGTTGGAAGGGTTACATTTGATATACATGTTATACCATCAATTCGGTTTGCCTGTTGTCACGCATATGGTTTTTTTCAAATATACACCATTGTTACAAGATAAAACTGCCCTTGTTTTAGTTGATCAGAATGATGAAAAAAATTAACTACAATATAAAGAAGGTAATGTTTTAAATCAGTTCGCAGGAAGTTTTACATACCATGATACTATAATGAGTGTCCTTCAATTGATGGCCAAAAAACTTGGTTTGTTAACATGATAAACATGTCATTAAAATGAAGGTAAAGAATTTCCTTAAACCAACTAACCTCTATCAATATTTTGAACAAACAATAAAAAGTCAATGTCAAATAGTGTGAATTTTCATTTTTTTTTCGTGGATCAATGAAGTATATCTTATTTTTTTAAACTTTCATGAGGAATTTTTTTTTAGAACAAGTATTCACCTTATGAAGTCCTTCAATTGGTTTCATTTCAAACCTTGGCTCTATCTGTCAAAAACAAGAAATATTAACTGTCTCCTATATCATGAACATAAGAGATCTCTAAGCACTTCCCAAGAAACTTGGAGCTTAAACATCTTGTGCTAGAGATCCA
The DNA here is from genome assembly GCA_032273245.1 of Phyllaplysia taylori. Classification (NCBI taxonomy): domain Eukaryota; kingdom Metazoa; phylum Mollusca; class Gastropoda; order Aplysiida; family Aplysiidae; genus Phyllaplysia; species Phyllaplysia taylori. The sequence continues at coordinate 5,541 of JAUKPP010063937.1, forward strand.
TGAGACATTCTTTGTACATTAGAATGTTTAATTGTTGTTGCCCCCCCCCCCCCCTTCCCCTCAAAATAAAAGTTCTCAAACTTTGAAATGAAAACTGTCATCCAAAATGGAGTGACCAATGATTGTATTCCCAAATGCAAAAACGACTATGTTCTGAATAACATAATTTCATTAGTCTGACACGAGCGGAGAAGGTAATAAAAAACAAGGGCAGATTTACTCCACAAGCACATTGTTGGTTACTTCTGTGGTTAGGGTGATGTATGTTGTTGGTGAGTGGTTCGCCCAAAAGGACACAGAGGGTCACAGAGTGCAAGATCTCAACCCAGATGACGTGTCTGCCACCAAAATCTTCACCTCCTTGATGACTTTTCTCTTCTGCAGTGTGGGCCAGTCAGGAATGACCTCAGCTAGAGAGGCGCGCCGTTGCTGCATGGAGGAACGCCTCTGCTGCTCCAGTGCTTCCAGCTTGTCGGCTGACGGTTTCTTCACAGGGGTTTCAATTTCTACCGATTGTCTTCGGCTGCCGCTGCCCTTTTGTTGCTGGACGGGCATATGATGGAACAAAGTTAACAGACAGCTAAGGCAATGTCTACAACTCCTCCTGCAAATCTCATTGCCCTCAGCAATATAATACAAGCACCATACACACATTAAAACAAATACAATGAAGTCACAAAACAAAATGCAAAAGTACACAAATCATAGGATAAACATAAGCCTGAAATAAATTTTTCAATTCAAGAAAAAATAACATAGGGCAAATAGGCAAATTCAATGGGAAATTACAGACTGAAGACAACAAAAAATACAATAATATCATTACATATTTTGCAGAGATGTCAATGGTGAATCAGACAAGACTTGGGAGTAAAAACATCTCTGATATCTGTACTTAGAGCAAAAGCAACGTTGTTGAAATATGACATCCTTCTTTATGTGGATTGATTGGAGAAAGGGGAGGTAAAAATGTGCTATCAATAATTTTGACACAATTCAAACAACTCTATCATTAAGTCTTATGTCAGTAGTGCATTAAACTTGTGAAAAGATATGATTGTTTCAAGAACAAGATAAATTTGCAAAGCAACTGTATTACTACTTTTTTTATAATATGATGTTAGCAAAGCATTCGATCGATTAAAGAAGTTTTAAATTGAAGCGAGTTGTGAAGTCATTTACTTTTCTCAACTAGGAAAAGTTAAAACATATTCTATATGATGTTACTGGGGGGTTGAAGATATATGTGACAGTGTTTGTAATGGTGATTACATTATAATGGCATAGCATCACACAAGATTATACATGATATATCCATGTAAGACAACTTTGACATGGAGCTCAACAAATGATGGAAACAGAGCAACATGGCGAGCGTCAAAAACTTGACAACAAACATCACGTGCCGGTTGGGCACAGAACACACAAACACGCGCCCGCGTCCAGCCTGAAACAAACAGAAACAAATTGATCGACAAATCAATTCTGATACGCTCTGCGGCCACAGCGCAACATGAGCGGACGAAGACTGCACTGTCCAGCCGCCCGTCCGCCCAAACCTGTAGATGAACACGTGACAGCGGGGGCGGAGGGCGAGCAAGTTGGACGTACGCGACACCGGAAACAAAACGGCTGTTGTCGACTCGGACCAACAACGACAACAACAACGGAGCTGTTGTAGTCTAGCATGCCGTGCTGTACTCTCTACTCAGCAAGAGAAAAAGCGATGCGCGGCTAAACGGAAATAAATTAAGGACAACAGCACCCCAATGAAGGCTCGGCTAATAGAGCTATATAAAGACAGCAGTTTACAATGCTAGTTTGCGTCTGCTATAAAGAGAAAAGCTTCAGATACTGGGGAAATTTGCAGAAAGGAGAGGACAAGCAGAACTCAATGAGAGAAAAGAATATTAAAATCTGTCATAGAATCCTCGTGAAATAACTAAGAGATAAACCCGACCTAATTTACTTCCCATTACAAGTGCAAGCAAGACTAAGTTTTTTCTGATAAAAACTTAATCCTTTTCTGTCAATTTGGAACAGATCTTAATTCTATGAGGAAAGATGACATGGATCTTGTTCAATAACTTTTTCAAACAGTTGATGAAATATTTTTAGAATTTAAACTCCATCTATGATGGAAAGAGAAAATAAACTGACAGCAATCTTTTCACAAACTCCAAGGTTACTTCGATGTTTTCTTGTCTTCACAACTGCAGCCTGTCTATTCTATTCCGTTTTCTATCAGAAATACAGAAAAAGTTAAATTTTACTATTCAGCTGTAATAGATCTGTGAAGATAATATAGCCAGTACACTGTACATTGACTGTAGCTGATATGAAAGTGATACAAAGTAAAAGGTAATGGATTATGAAAGCGCTAGAGAACTTGATGAAATGTGCAAATTTCACACTTCTTTTACCTGTTAGCCCTCTGAATGGCCCATCACTATCAACCAATAGGCACTGAAGATATGAAAAGGAATATGTTCTGTCAACAGATTTAGGCTCGAATGGACCACCTCAATGGGATTTCGTCCCCAATACTGTCGATATCCTTGTTTGTGCATTGAAAATGAAAATAGTATGAGGGGGTGGGTGGGGGGTTTTGTCTTAGGATAATAATTTGCACAATTCATGAAGGTTCCTATAAGCCATACACAGAAAGCAGAGTAGTCACCGCTTGAGCGGATGTTTTGAAGCACCTTGGTTTGTATATTCTTCCTCTACACAAACGAAAAACCAGTCACAGAGAAAAAACATTATGGTGGACAAATTAGAGGGAAGGAAAGAACTTTAAAAAAAATCATATGCAACCATTATTCTTCTGAGAAATTCCAAAGATTCCTTGTCCATACTCATGTTACCAATAACAGAAGTGAGTGGCCGTAATTCTAAACAAGGTTTGGCATTGGTTTGACGCCCCTTGCAAAACTTTTAGAGGACTGGGGGGGGATTGAGGGAATGGGAGACGGGGGGTAGAATTTTATCATCCATCTGTTCTTGAATGGGGTTAGAGCCTGAAGATTCCAACTAATTTATCCACCAATGAAGAAGGGGTAAAAAAAGGGTCAAAGGGTCAACTACATCTAGGGCTAAAAAAAAAGCCGAGAGCCAGGGAGAGAGAGATGAGCATTTCATGGGGGACCTTCTGCTCTTCTTTGTTTAAAACGCTCTCTTTCTGGAGGGACATCTCTGCCTGCATAAGACTCTCTCTCCGCGAGGTCGTCTCTCTCTGGAAATTCATCTCTTTGTGGTCGTACTCATGCTCGGCACGAGAGCTTCGCCTGTAGCTTTCCATGTTTATACCAGAGCGCTGATGAAGTTGGAACAAATAATGATAGAAAAAATACCCGCAGCTACATGATTAGGCATGCAGAGTAGCTGCTTAGTCTGTGTCAGTTATACTAGTTAGAACCACTGCTAACCTCAATATGGACAACACTGTAAGCTAAAGGATAAGGTGAGCTCACAGAAAAGGGTGGGAATGTGTGAACTTTATCATGTTAAACAAAAAAATTCTTGATTAATACAAATAATACAACTTTTGTGTGGGTGAAACGTTCTGGAGTTATGGCACACTTTAATCTCATTAGGAAATGTTTAATTTCAAGTTGATCAGAAGGAAACTTGTCCAAATAAATTGAAGATTTTTTGCAAATAACAACCCCACCTGACAATTCCCATGTTACTGACATATTGTGAAAACCAGTTCATATTCATGCATTTGATACCATGAACAGCATTAAACTTAAAAACTTTGGAAGAGATTTCAAGAACCTGCAATTTTCAGTCTTAATACTAAGTAATATATTACGATCTAGTGTGGCACTGAAATTGGACGTCACTCAAGTAAAAACACAAACTGCATTTCCCTCTGAGGATGTTTCATGATAAATGTCATATAATGGCAGAGGTGTGAAAAACAATGGTGTAGTAAAATAATTGGGGAGGTAAGTACAGATGTTCACAATAAGAAAAACTAAAAATATTAGCACAGTAAGACAATGGGCGGTAGCTTTATCTCCACCTGAAATATCCAGAGAAAACATAGGCAATAGTGGGAGATTATTCACAAGACCGACAAAAATTAAATGGGCCCCACGGTGGGGATTAAATTGGGTCAGATGAATAGAACAGGACGAGAGTGAACAAAAGTACATTGTCGGTACAAAGCAAAGATGTTTTAAGTGCAAACTTTGAGTTTAAGCTTTTCCAAGCGCTCTGGCTCTAATTCAGGGATACAAGGCTGAATTTTCATTTGAATGCGCTTAAATTAATAGGGGCTCTGAAATGCTGTAGCATATCACACCCTTTTGTCACATTGTAACATGCATCTTCAGGTCATCTGAAACTTCAAGTGTTTTGTCTAAACGAACATGTTCTCAAGATAATATGACAAATTTGCTTTGTACCAGCTCAAATATTTCCACATATAAACAGTGTAGCTGATTCTGGAAGTCATTGTTACCTTCTCATCCTCTGAGTCACTGCCTTCGGCTTTCTCCACTTTCTTCAAGCTCATCTTCATCACCTCAATCTGAGACAACCTGCGGCCTTTCTTGTCCACTGAAAGTGGTCAACACAGGTCAAACAATCAGAACACTAATACTGGAATTTTCCATGGAACTATTTCATTGATAGCTAAAAATACCCGAAGCAAATTATAATGTGAATGGTCTATACAAAATTTCTGTTAAGAGGGTGTAATAAAAAAAATGCCATGTATAAAATCTGCCAATATGGCTTGTAGAGCTAAGTAAGAGCATTCATTCATAAGGCTTAGCAATAGCAGCACTCACACAGAGTGAACTGAGGTCTCGGTGCATAATGACCCTAATTAAAGAAACTTACACAGCCGTGAGGAAGAAATGAAAATTGATAACTGTTTTCAAAACAACAGCATAAAAGTTTACAAAACAACAGTATGTACTTTTAACATATAATTTTTAAAGCTTTTGATCAAAGTCTTGAATGAATCAAATCCATGAGAACTTTCAATAAGGAAAATGTATGCTTTAACTGCTTACATATTGATTAATATGAGATGAGTACACTATTCAGACAAGCGCAATGTAAGACCGAAGCTCTACATTAAGTAAAGAAATAAAGTAATTGAAAGCTTACATACAATAGATCGTAATAAGTAAATACATGTATGGCTGTGAAGATAAAAAATAAGAGGAGAAGGTAAAGATATTACTTGAACAGTTACAAGGTCGGTGTCGGAACACAAGCGACAAACTATGTCAACAAGCACAACGCACCACCAACACCTGGCGCGCAATAAACACTAAGACATCTACACATCTAATGATGTAACACTCGACATCTTGACACACAGAGTGACTGACATTTAAAGCAAAGGGCTAAAAGCATGCAATGTCATTGTGTAGGTTCACTATTATTGTCACATCATGTTTTCTGGGTCAATGAAACTTATATGATTGTTTGTTGATTTTTTCCAAAGGAGATATGATAAAGTTAATAAATATATGAAATAAAAATATGAATAATGTGGTATAATGTCCTTAAACTTCCTTGCAGAAAACAAATACCGTTTCCACATCTTTTCTCAATATTATGGTCACTTGTGTGTGTGACAAGGGTATAAAACAAATATTGTATGTATCAAAGACCAGAATGTTTGTTGAACTATCATAAAACTCAAAGCCATCCTCCCTCCCCTCCCCGCCACTTCCCCTCCTGTTTCCAGTGGTGAAGAAGGATATTTTGGGTGGAAGAAAGTGTAATGTGGGACAAATGAATTTGTTTGCCTATGAAACATAAGAAAGACGGCAATTCTGTTTTGACGGAGCTTACAATGTCTAAGCACAGGCTTGTCTAAACAGCACTACTGAAGGTTAAAACGATATACAACTAAAAATCTATCAGCTAAGCCATTAATTCTTCAGAGCCTCAAATTTTCACCGCAACCTGCTAAGACAAATATTTGCAGTATCAAAGGAAATGGAAATGATTTCCGAGCTTATTTTTTATCTAAATATTTGCCAGTAGAAAATAAACAGATATGTTAAAAAAATGTTGTTTTCTTAAAAATTTGAGGCTCTAATAGCAAACGTAGGAAGAAGTCTTTATAAATATTTAATTTTATGTTTATAGCTTTTTTAGTAAAGCGACATTTAACGTCTAAGTTTCTAAGATTAAAGCGTACCATGTCTAAAGACACAGATGCAAGGACAAGTTTGAAACAAGGACATAAGTACAGACAAGTAGACATTCCTCTAAGACATTGAGCATTTAGAGTCAAGAGGTAAGGAGGGGTGAAGCAAGACACATAAAGGCCTCCCTACAGGGCAGGCAAGACACATGACAGACACCGATACCTGGTTCTGAAACAGAGAAAAAGACGGCAGTTTTCATTTCACATGGTCAGTGTGAAAAACAACAGAACGCACTCGGCCACAGAGACACAAATGGCCAAACAAGACAAAAAAGTCATTTATTTGGAACAAATTAACACAAGATATGCTGATATTTTGTAAAAAATGCACCCATACATGAGTTTGTTAGAAACAACTTATATATTTATCTATTTTGTACACAAAGAACACAGGCCAAATATTTTGTTACAGACAAATAGACCTGCTCGTTCTTTAAACAAAGAACAAATAAACAAGCATACTATCTCCTATGAAGAGTATACCACCCAGTTACTTAATACTTCTTTTAAAACACAGAATCGGAAGATCAACATATTTGTTACAAAGAACATGCGCTCGAACTTGATGTTTTTTCTCCAATAGTCATAAGGGCTCATTTATCTTTCTACAAAAAATATGTAGAGGTACTAATTTTCACAACTTCAGTATTGCTATTTACTTTCAAATGATTTCCATGCACTTACGGCTATATTGAGCATTGAAGGCTCAATTTTGCAAACCCTAAATGGTCATAAGAAATCATGATTTTAGAATAATAAATGAGATGCAAACCACTCAAAGAACAAGCTGTATAACTGGTTTTCACAAATGTATTGTCATTCTAATTTTTCTGAAGGATAGATTTAGACACTCTGATGATTTAACAATAATTCACAAAAGTATTTGATGCAAAACTTGATTCAAAATTGTTGATGATCTTGGATAATGTATAGTAAAGTAAAGCATACCATTTGTATCACTACAAAACAGCAAAACAACAAAACCACAACAAACAGAAGAACATGACAAATAATTTTGACCAGGATGAAAAACTGCGTAATACAAACAACGAAAACAACAAGGGCAGCTGTATACTCACACTGCCAACTCTGACAATTACAAAAATCAAAGACATCAAGAGTCAATTCTTAAACTCATGGACACAATTGAGCGAATACTAGGACAAAGAAGTCCCTTTTAAGAATAATAGTAAACAATGTAAATATAAAAAAGAAAAAAAGAAAGAGCAACAGCTTATGGTGACAACAAGGAAATAAGAATCAACAAACTCCAATAATTCCTGCTGTACCAAAGTCGGCCCTGATTTTGTAACTCTACAACAGAAGAGTGGGACAATAGTGCCGAGAGCATCTGCCTGTTGGATGTTTGTGGCAAGTTTCGCCTCCCGATCGTTACCTGGCTTCAGATTTCCCCAGTCGGGATCCTCATCGTCATCTTTCTTCGCGGCCACTTCCCTGAACACCAGAGAGGAAAAACAAATAAAATATGGCACTGAAATCTAACAGTCGTCATAAGGATTGGATTTTTCTAGTCACATTATACAAAGAAATACAAGGAGACCCTTCTAGAGTAACTCTCTCAGAATCAGGAACACACAGGTATTAAGCATAGCAATGGGGTCTAGAAGTCGTGGAAAGAAAAACAACCATTGGCTATTATTCTCCATGTACAAATACAGAAATATTTACAGCTGAGGTGGGGAAAAGGATATCAATCTTGTTCATCTGCTTGGCTTTTCCTTGAGCAATCTCCCTAAATAATGGAGGTCATGTAAAACTGATATACACAACAACGCGTTGACATGACGTGCAATTTCATAAATATTGTTGTGTGCAGAGTGATCTATTGTAATTATTTCTAGTGCATATAAATCCTTTGTGTTTGATACCCCTATGTGGTATGAGAGGCAGTATTGTTCAGAATATGAACCTCATTTAGGACAGACTAAATGGCGGGGTTTTATTTTAGTGGTGCTATAGCAGTTCAGACTCTCAGAAACATGGAAACTGGTACTAAGGCATTCTTGCTAGGACTGTGGTGTAACGCATAACCCATCAGCCTTGAACTGCGAACATTGGTTTTGAACGTTGCTCATTACCAGATATAAGAGATAGGCCAAGCCGGTTGAAAAATTATTCTGATCTTTGGTGTTGGGGAGAAAAAAAAGGTATGCATTGATATTAGAAACAAAGCATTTTAGATGGTCCTCTCTGAATTTGATCTCCCTAACAGATCAAAAGAAAAGTTAAATTCAGGATAAAAACCTGAGAATTCCATCCTTGTGGTATTTCTGCGGAGTTTTCACAACTCTGCCTTACCAGGTGGCCACAAAACTCGGGATCTCTGCATTATAAATGACCTTCTGGTGCTGTACAACAAAAATTGAACAACTTTAACGAAACAAAAGACCATCATGACTGACCTGTGCTTGAGCAGGTTTCTGTAATCCAGCTGCGAATCCTTGGGATCTAGACAGATATACCAGTTTTAAAATGAGTAAAAGACTTGCCGACACATCTTCAGCAATGTTGATTGGCACTACATTGTCAAGCCTGTCACATTCAATGCACTAGTTCTAGTGATGCAAGCAGCCTACAAAAAAACATTCAATGAGTAAATAATGCCGAATTTCCAGTCAAATTAATGTAAGTGGAATTAACAGTGCATAAATAGAACTAAAACCAAACAATGGCTAGCTTATGAAATCATAAGAAAAAATAACACATTCCACATGCGTGAGCTAATATTGTATTCGTCTATGAACCAATCCAAGTTGTGCAAAAGTCATAGAGTGAGTTAATAATCTGCATTTCTCAAGTGAAAAGTAAAACAAAGATTCATCAACTTTAAACTACTGCCCAAAGTGCTCAATTTCTTTCCTGGTAAAGATTTGATACCACAAGAATTTTCAGAACAATAGATTGTTGACATTGTTGACACAATCTTTGATTCCAAAAAAGTTGCAAAGATTTGTTTCAATTTGAGAGATGCAGACAAATTAACCCATATAATCATACAAACTGCTGAATCATGCAATTCTAGTGAGTGAACTAAAGATATGTTGTGTCTACATCACTAGCTCTTGTGTAAACAGGCAGTGTTTATACATCGTGTACAGAATGCAGATACTGCACATTTTTGGCACAATAATGGAAAAAGAAAATAAACTCAAAGAAATAAAAAGGTTACAGAAAATTAGATTTATTATATAGAAAAAGTGCACTCTAAAATCAGAAACGTTATCTCATCATATTCAGTCAAGCTTTCCATCCAATCATTTTCAGAACATCAGGCAAATCTTGAACGTCTATATAGTTCTAAACCAAGGCATGTTCTTACAGATCTTTGCACATGCGCAAACTCAACTCAAAATATAACTATCCCTCCAGGACTTGATGTAAGAAATGATAAGGAATATAAGTTTTCTTTTTATACTGACAATAATTTGAAAGTGACTGAATATGATCTCACTGCCTGAAAATAACATCAGCTGTTGCAACTCAACATTGTACTATTTCCAAGCAGCGAGTTCAATAACAGATACAGACAAGTTTAACTTACCCTGCACTTATAAGAAAGTGATGAGGGTAACCAAAGGCAAATGTTTGGTGAGCTCTTCGCAACTTGAGAAAACAGAGCCACGGCAAGGTGAAGCTTGTTAATTGGAACAAAATTCTCGAAATAAATCCACGGTACAGAAAAGAAAATGAAACTGAAATGTGACGTCACAAATAACGGCAAAAATGCTTTAAACGCAAGAAGTAATTAAAACTCAACCTAATAATAGTTATAAGTATCAACGTAGAGATTAAATCACAAGGAATCTGTGCTACTTTTGTGACGAGGTACCTTTGTGAAGTTCTCTTGACGCCAGTGAGTCATGCTTGGTGGCCTGACTACTTGAAGCAGAGCAGTCCAATGATTACTATTTAATTGTATAAACTAATAAAAAACAGAAACAACGAAAAAGAACATTTTTCATGAAGCTGTGACATCTTTTTGTCATTACATCGATTTTGATTTTATGACAGTTAAAAAAGACAAAATGCATCATGCCGGGCACACATATCATTCATTGGGTCAACAGTCAGTATATGACAACCGTTCACTAGACATTTCTATTTCTTCATAATGAACATCATTATCAAAATCATAAATAAATTAATGCTTCATCAATGGATCAAATATGAAAACTGTGAAACAAGTACTTACTCAAAACGGTCTCTCCTCTTAGTGTAACAAGGTTGAAACATAGTTCATATCAAGATTTTCTTGAGGTACCCATGAAATAACACTTACATCAATCTTTTTATAAAAGTCCCTGGCTCTAGAAGAAAATACTTTTACTTGTTTAAACACAAATACAGAGTTCCATTAGGGTAGGGACACAAGTACAGAAAAGACTAGAGTACATGTTTTTCAGAAGTATTTTCTTTCAAAGTTTAAGCCACACATAAAATCATTAGAACATGCAGAAGACTCACAGATGAGAAACACACCGAGGGAAAGTATTTGTTTATCTTTTAAATTTGCTGAAACTTTTCCATCAGGAAATAAAACGTGTTTTTTTCATTTTGACATTTAATATATATATTAAATATATCTTAATATATATATTAAATATATCTTAATATATATATTAAATATATATATCTCCATTAAAAAGTATATTTCTACCATGTATCATGTCATCATTTTTCATCACTGAGGTCTGGTTGAGCGTTGTGATTTTT